>JAOEHQ010037818.1:0-12620 GCA_025447715.1 Asclepias incarnata | reverse complement strand
AAACAAGAAACTGTTGACAACACCATTAACCCAAATCTTATTTCATCTGATAATAAAGTTGTTCTTGTCACTGGGGGCACTGGTGGAGTTGGTACAATTCTTTAACTTTTAAATTTTTTTGTATGTTTTTTTTAATGTGTAGTATTATATGATGTAATAGTAAAGCTGGTTGTTTTGCCATGTATAGCTAGTGTTTAGTGCTTTTTTATATGCATTTCTTTGATTTAAAGTTAGGTTTTCGGATGGCCAGGGAAAAGTCTAGAAAAAGGCCACCGGAATACCGGTTACACCATATATATCGGCATCGGCTCGACTTTCCCTGGTAGCCCCGGCTAGGGAATCCTTCTCCGTTTAACTGATTTTGGGTTGAGGGTAAAAATTGCTATGGCAGGTGGCTTTTTAGGAAATTCTTACTATTGGGTAAAAAAAAAATTCTTGTATAAAAATTGAACACATAATCTATAGAATTTGGAACCTGATATGAGGGATTAGGCTGCAATTATATGCAGAAGGATGAAATTTGTAGAAAACGGATTTCTGCATATCATATTCGTTTTTGGCGTTATGAATCCAAATAGAGGTGCTATGAGAGGATTTGACCAGTCATAGTTATAATTATGTATATATTTCTATGAAAATTTGGACGGTTTGAATTTATATTTGTTCTAAATGATTCTTAAGGGTACCATATGAAATGAATATACGGAAAGCGATCTTGTTCAGGCTACCCGGGGAAAGTTGAGCCCTTGGCTATGATGTACATGGCTTAACCGATATTCTCGTGGCCGTTTACTAGACTTTTTTCTTGTCATCCCTAACTGCTTACCCAATAAGGTCCGAATCCAGGTCTCTTCTGAGACTTTTAGGATGCCTTACCACTAGGCCCTCCCTGAAGATAGTTAAATGCTATCATATGAGGGAGTAGTAGCTTGAGGTTCACTTCCAAGATTCTTCATTTTCTTGATGTAAACGACTTCAGTTTACAACATTTGAGTTGGTCTCCTCCATTATGATAAAAACCGGTTCTTGTAATAGACCTTATATTTGGAAAAATACCACCTAGACAAACTAATTATTAATAAAATAAAATAAAAAATCCCAAAATATGCTAGTCAAGCAGTTTTTATCAATGTATACTCAATTTTTCAAAATTTCTTCCTTAGAATGTCTAAATACGATTTATGTGGACATTTCCTTATTAAATAATGAGGAAGGAATCCACATTATAAAACTTCCCGGTTAACTATGAGGTTGTGTATCAGTATATTATGAAAGCCTAATATGTACCGATGTGTTACTTCTCTACAGGACAAATAGTGGTAGCATCATTGCTAAATCGGAATGTTAAATTGCGGCTATTACTCCGAGATCCAGAGAAAGCCACTACTCTATTTGGAGAACAAGAAGAGGAGAAAATGCAGGTCTTTTTTCTTCTATTGTTGTTTTGTTATATCCTCTATGAAAGAAAATAAAATATGGCCCCAGTATTTATCTTGACCCTCTTCCTTTTATTAGTGAAACCAATTCATGATATGAAATTTTATTTAAAAAGGCATTTTGGTAGGTGATGAAAGCTGACACTCGAAACTCAGGGGATCTTGACCCATCAATGTTTGAGGTTTGTACTCTCAGGTTCCATTAAGGTTTTCTTGAGAGTCAGTTTTCCAGTACTGGCATTAATTTTGACCATTTACTTATGAATGGGTCGATGTTGATTAGGGCTATTTATCTTTAATGCATATGTTATATAAACTTAGCCTAAAAAAAAAAGGGCCGAAAGGGCCGAGAGTTGACGAAAGCGTATTTTTAATGCATTAAACCTCCTAACTCACTTTGTTTAAAAAGATTAGATATTTATTGAAATGATATAACTTTTTATTCACATCTGACACACTAATGGTTAATAAAAAGAATTGGATAA
This sequence comes from Asclepias incarnata, assembly GCA_025447715.1. NCBI lineage: Eukaryota > Viridiplantae > Streptophyta > Magnoliopsida > Gentianales > Apocynaceae > Asclepias > Asclepias incarnata. The sequence goes on along the minus strand of JAOEHQ010037818.1, from coordinate 10,699 downwards.
AAAGTATTTCGCCACACATAAAAAAAAACCTGTTGCCCGACCCACTCTTTTTCCCCTTCTAGTTTTCAGCAATAACCTATGAATATTATGATGCACAGGGCGTAACACATGTTATATGTTGCACGGGTACTACAGCCTTTCCATCAAAGCGATGGGATGGGGATAACACACCTGAAAGAGTAGGTCTGAATCATACTTGGTGGAAAATTATTTGGGAATTTTGTTTTATTCTCATATATTAGTGCATGAACATAAGCATATAGTTACCATTATATTTAGTGTTAAATAGTTTTAATCTTCGGGCATTTCGTAATTTATGTGATAACATTCAGTTCTAAAGATTTAACGTCATTTGTCATTGAAGATTGGGAAGGCGTGAGAAACCTTGTATCAGTATTACCCCGATCACTCTCAAGACTCGTCCTAGTTTCATCAGTAGGAGTTACCAAGTCTAATGAACTACCTTGGAGGTATGGATACCATTTAAGTGCATGCTATTAAATTTCTCTGTATCTGAAGCATCATGTGTTATTTCTTTGACATAATCGGTCAATACCTTCAACTATTTTATTTGTTCACTCTTCTTTGCACCAGTCTCTGTTGCCCATTTGTGAATCTGATATCTCCATCCAGACCTTTGTGTTCTGAAACTGATGTGGTATTTGGATTTGCATTTTGAAAATGATTTCATGACATGAAATCTTAGAATCAGATAACCAATTGTAAGTAAACGTGATGTCCAAGATAGTGATCAAATGTGCTTATGCTATCTGAAGTTGTAATGATGACATTTTTGTAAGAAAAACGGTGTTCCATGAAATGGAGTAACAATTTCTCGAGTTAGGCTAAAAAAGGGTAAATAGGTATCTTTAGGACACTCGTTATCCAAAACTGATTATTTGACCACTAAAGAATCAAATAATCAGAAGCAGAACATATTTATCCAAAGCATTAAAACTATTTTTGTGACATCTAGCTGCAATTATTAGGCAATCAGTTTTGAAACGCATATTCAAACACCCCGTATCTAGCAAATGGTTACTTAAATCACCCTTAATGCTTGTTACTTATCATTTTCAAATATTTCTATGGTGTTGGTAGAAAGCTAAAACTGAAAACTTTTCCAAAATTTTACTCCACCATGATAGCATCATGAACCTTTTTGGTGTTCTCAAATACAAGAAGATGGGAGAGGACTTCGTTATTAACTCCGGCCTTCCTTATACAATAATAAGGTTTGTGGCGTATAATCTCATTCCTTAATTTCTATCGAGATGGTTTTAACTTCGTCACATTATGTACTTAATAGTGTTATATTTTTGTGATACTAGACCTGGTAGGTTGACAGATGGACCTTATACATCATATGATCTAAATACTCTGCTCCAAGCTACAGCAGGTGAAAGGCGAGCCGTCCTTATTGGTCAAGGTACTTGAATCTCACCCCTTGTTAAGTTCACTATCATTGTTATTGCCATTTTGTATAGGATTTTATGCTCTTCGCCATTTTCAGGGTCTTAAACCAATTTGAGTGCATGACCCTTTTGTTGGTTTGTTACAACACTGGGTTTTTTTTTTTTGAGTAAACATTATTCTTTTAATTGTTTGTGCTTTATAGGAGATAAACTCGTAGGAGAGGTTAGTAGGCTGGTAGTTGCTGAAGCTTGTATACAAGCCTTGGACATAGATTTCACCGAAGGCCAAATATATGAAATCAATTCTGTCCTGGTAAGTAATATAACTTTTTATATTTGTGAAGAGTTTGTTCCCCTGATATCATATCATACATGTATTTATACTATAGCAATATTAGTCATTGCTGCAATCTTATTTGAGGTGGGTTTGTTACATGTTTCAAGTATTACTAAACGAGTTTTACAATTGTTTTGAGGTGAATGATTTATAGTCGAGTGTTGTTATGGCGTAGGGTGATGGACCAGGAAGTGATGCCGAAAAATGGAAAGAATTGTTTAAGGGTGCTCAACTCCAATAATATATGCATATGCATGTTTTGTAATCTATCGATTTGTTCAGTCATTATCTTCTAATTAAGTCCAAAGTTGTATCTAATCATATGTAAATCAACATGTTAGAAGAACAAGTGTATAAAATTTTAAGCGATTGTATTTAACTTTAACTTCTGAAAATACCATTACAGTTGCAAAAATATATGATAAGGCTGAAAGGCATTGTGTTTGCAAAGAACATTTTTAATCATTTTATTTAAGTTTTAAAAAATATCATTATAGATTTATAGTTGCAAGAATATATAAAAGAAGGGGTTAGCATATATACAGCAGACTGTATATATCTTCCCTCCTTACCCTCACATTCAGGGGGGGACTTTTCATCATGTGGCAAAATTGAAGAAAATTATGTGAGAGCAGTTGTATACAGTCTGCTGTATACTTCATTTTCTCATAAAAGAAATTTACATACAAAGAATGTGTCTAATCACTTTATTTAATTTGATCTTGGCTCCTAAAGTTCAAAGATTATGTGAGATATTGTGTAATAGAAGATTTGCTTCTATCTTTACATGATCAGAAGATAGACATTTTCTTGAAAGATTAGTTGGTTCATATGGATCATGGGTCACGCATAGATTTTGGGTGACAATTATTAAATTTTTTACAGATTTTATGTATCTTCAAATGATATTGTGTTTTGGTTGACATATATAAAGCAAAATGTGCCATGTAGCCCTCAAAAGCAATGGAGCTTTAAAGGTAACAGGATTATAGACTAAAATCATGTCAAAATCCAAGAAATAAAACAAGGAAAAAGGAATATACTTAATGTTGGCCAATGTCATCATAATGTTATTAAGTAAAGATTAAGTAGTAACACAAGAATTAGAATATTAATTGTACAAACAAAAGTATTTATATTGTTGTTTTAGAGACCTTTCTTGCAAGAATGATCCAACAAAGTAGCCTATAAAACACAAAGAAACCAAACATGATCCCTACATTCATCCATCTAGTATCCCATTCAAGTCCTCTGCCCTTCAAGATGTCATTCCCGGTGACCATACATATCGAACCAGGCTGCTCATCGGAGAAACAAACCTCTCTCCTGCCCCAATACTCATTAACCAGCCACGAGTCTAATGGGTATCGATATAACGACACATAGTACATAAACATCCAATACTTAGGAATCACTTCTTTTGGTATGAAGTACCCTGAAAACAGGAAAAATGCACCAAGGACCGTGCAGATGAGGGAATTCCCTGAAATGAAGTCGGGTGAGACTGCACTTAAGAAGAGAACTAGTGAGCTAGCCATGAGCACAATCAGCCAGACCACAAATACAAAAAAGGCGAATGCAGTGAATGAAGGATCAAGCCCCACTAGCCAGTAAACTGGGATGGCAAAAAGAAGCCCGATTACAAAAAGAAAGGGTAAGAACACGATTGTGTTGGCTATCATATACGAAGAAGTCTTGTAGGCTCCCCTTGAGGCTTCTTTCATCAAGACTCGACGTTCTTGAAGGTATATAGGGAGTGCTTCAACAGTAGAAGAAAGGAGAAAGCTAAGACTAAAGGCGAAAAGACCTAGTCTTTCAGCGATCCCATTTTCGTTGTTCTTGATATTCACATAGACACTCCCTAAACCAAGCCCTCCAACAACAGCTTGCATCGTTCTCGCCAAGAACAGTTGTTTAGTCCTATAAATTGTCTTCCAAAAACGTGTACAAAGGATTAGAATCTCGTATAAACTATGTTTATATTGACTTCTTTCCACACTTTGATCTCTTCTTAAAAGCTCTTGAAACGTGCCATTTGTTTGTTCTGCCCAGACTGTGGCAAAAGAAGGCTCCATAAGTTCTCTAAATGTAATAATGGGTTCTTTTGAGTTATAAGATGTTTCGAGAACCTCTTTGATTTCCATTGAGAACTCGAGTGCATTTAGTTGTGCCGGGATTTCAAATCCCAGCTGATTAATGGTTTCCTCGAGTGACTCAAGGGAACCATTATGGATTACTGAACCATTTGAAAGGATTAAGAAGTTTGAAATGTATTGGAGGACTCGATAACTCGGCTGGTGGATTGATAGAATGATGGTTCGTTGCTTTGATATAGCCATGTTTGATAGTAGCTCGATCACTTGCAAAGCCGAGCTACTATCTAACCCTGATGTAGGCTCGTCAAGGAGTAATATGGGTGGGTCGGGAATCATATCAACGCCAATCGACACCCGTTTTCTTTCTCCTCCTGATATCCCTCTATCATCTTCATCTCCCACATAACTATCCCGAACATGAACCAACCCGAGCTCACGCATCAAACACTCAACCCTCTCGTCTTTCTCTTTCGAACTCAATTCTTTTAGCCTAAATTTGGCACTATACATCAAAGTTTCCTTCACAGTTAGCAAAGGAAGCAAGTTATCCTCTTGTGCCACAAACCCACATATCTTTTTCATTTGTGAAGGACTCGTGATCGGGAAATCGTTAAGTGAAATGGTAGTTTTTGGATCCAACGTGTTGTTTCTAACACGACCCGAGATAAAATGAAGCAAGCTTGACTTCCCACTCCCACTCGGGCCAACAATTGCCATGATCTCTGAGCTTTGTGCAGCAAACGATACCGACTTGAGAATGTTGATATAGTTTGGCTTGTTTAGGAGCCATGAAAGTGTGAATTGTGGGTCTGTTTTGATGGTGTAGGAGAGGTTTTTGACAGTTAGTTTGTATGATGGTTTGGATGGGTAAGGTGGTGGTAAGGAGTGGTGGGAGGAAGAGGAAGGGCTAGTGGATTGGTCCGGAGAGTTGTCGGAGGCGGTGAAGAGGGCAGCGGAGTCGTCCTCGACGGTCGGAGAGTGGAAGCAAGATACCATTTTTGAGTTGAAGTAATGGAAATGGAAACAAGTTTGGAGAGAAATGTAAGAAGATGAAATGCAAGGGGGTGGGGTTAGGAAAGGTGGGTAGGCTAACCCATGCTCATTGGTATAGTGGGTTCTCTAATTTTGGTGAGCTAACTGTGTTTCTTGTAGACAAAGTCATTGGAAGGTAAGAGTAAGACTAGTGGGATGTGTAAATTGCAATAAAAACTACTGTGTAAAATTAGAAAGAAAGAACAAATTCAAATGGCTTCCCATCATTTCTGTAATTAGTAAGTACCTGTCAAAACCCCATTAAACTTTGCATAATTTCAGAGGTAACGGAATTAAACGCCGGTAAATCTTGCATAATTTCAAAGGTGACAGTAATTAAAAGCCGGCGGTTAACAAACTGGTTTTTCCTTCTCGCAGAATTAGGAAAATCATTCAAAACGGGCTGCAAGAAGAGATGATTATGCAAAATAATAGCATTGGAACTTTGATTTTTTTATTTAAATAGCAAGATAAGATAAATTACATTGTCATCCCTGGCAAAATGAATGATGGTATTTTAAAATTGCTGGAGAAAAAATAGAAATCTGAAAACTACATTCTTTAAATGATAATCTATCTTATGATATAAAACAATCATGGATGTTGCATAGAAGATCTTTGATCTACCTACCTATTGGACCTGCTTTTAATGGATAAAATACAACACGAGTTAGCCGGTTTTCATATGAATGAGTTGAAATTACCGGCTCTAATATATGGATTGAGACATGTTCATGCCAAATTCACATTAAACATACACTGGTAGACAAAAGTCTATGTATATACATATGTAGATACACAGATGCAAGTACAGACCTATCTAATGGGAAATACAATACCAAATCATGCCTTTTAAGGATCTCATTTGTTAGGCTTGATTCGACAGAAAATAATATTCTAAAGAAAATAAACGAGATGAAACTTCTACAGACATGCTTCCTTTTCACTCAATAATCTCAATTAGTTCGCCGTATAACCTGAATTATCTCAAAAGTAGGTTTGCTTTTGAGAATTCAAATCTAAGTATACCTATTTACTTGCAAGATGTTAGTGATGCTGTAATGATTAATAATATCAGTGGACTTTGGTAATGCAATTGGATCTGCATATGCTCATGCATCTTCTTCTAAACAGTATCTATTGTCGGTCACATTCTCATCCCTTTTTACGCTCCGTGTATTTAATATCAGGTACCAGCTCAACTTCAGAATCAGGCTACAGAAAATATGTACAAATACCATTACCACAGAAGGAACATGAGGGTCATTTTGTATGTTAATGTCAACCCACGTACCTGCCATAGTTGTAATAGTCTCCATAATATAAAATCAATGATCATAACTAAACAGAAAAGCTTGCCGGCCCAAGCACCACATGTGAGGTACCTACAGCAAATCAAACAATATCACATGATCAAGTAAGCTATTTGATGTGATCAAATATAGACTATTACATTCCTGTTGTATATAGCTTTTCAGAATTCAGACGAGGGAAGAACATAATATGTTATCAAAGGAGATATGCATGTTATAATAACTTGATTTCCATGCGGGAAAGGTATAAGAAATCAGAACTAATCAAACTTACTGAGTGCATACCTTGGGAGTCTTTCCAAGAGGGTTTGATTCGAACATCGCATGGCACGATCATACACAATCTCCGTTCTTTTAGCAACGTCTTGCCAACTATACATGCCTTTTATCTGACGTGAACAGAGCAACAGATGTAGCAAAATGATCGGGTTGGGTAACGGGTCAATATGTATATTTAAAGAGCATGTTAGACTGACCCTGCAAGCATACTTTTTATCCACTCTTCTGATAAAAAAAATTAATAATATGCTAAATATGATTAAAAGACTATATTATTACAAAATAATCTAACCTTTTTATTAAAAGCATTTAAAAGACTTTTATGCATTTGTATAGACTTCAAATGACTTTCAACCCATTTGACCTACTTCCTTTTTAGTTGAGTTCTTTGGCTAAACACATTTGACCAGTTAGCAATAAAAAATAACCCAAATCAACCCATTTATAACGAGTACAAATTGCCGCATATAGTACTCAACCACCAAGCAGTATACAGACAAAGAAAACACAGTTCAGACAATTAGTGAGATTATTCCACAAAAAACTTACACGAAGGTGCATCTCTTGAGGATCAATCTGAGGAAGTATCCGGATTGCCTTCTTAATTGCATGTACCATATCACTTGGATCTGGCTTAGCAAGAACAATCATATCATCAGGTAAAACCTGAAATTTGATAATCAAAAAGCATTGTGACATGACCAATAGACAAAAGTAGTCACGGGAATGCAAACTCAGAGTATATTAACTTTTACCTCTGGAACACCACCAACGCGTGTACTCACTGTCAATAATCCACAACTAGCAGCCTCTAGTATTGCTATGCAGAATGCCTCTGTCAAAGAACTATCAAAAGACAACAGCAACGTAGAAATTAAATTGTGTATGACTATAAGTATCTCTTGTGTTTTTAGATACACGGGTAGTATGATAGATTGATAGTCATATATGGAAATTTACCTGTTCAAGAATATATGGCCAGAGTTCAAAACTGATCTCACTTTAGCATGTGGGACTGCACCTAACATATCAACTCGATCTTGAAGAGAATGTTTTTCCCTCATCTCTTCCAGTCTTACTCTCTTGGGTCCATCTCCTCCAATGATGAACCGCACCTTAACATGAGCTTTTCAGATGAGAAGCAAAATAAGTGATAGCATAAACTTTTTCTAAAATGCAAAATAATGGTTGCAAGAACTTACATTGGGGTACAAATGGCATACTTCTGGAATAACTTCAACCAGCAGATCAGCACCCTTTCGATAAACCAATCTACTTATGACAACAATAACAATCGGGTCCATACTAAGTCTCTCTGGGGCAGGCTTGAACATTGTTGTATCCACGGCATTCGGTATAACAAAAACCTTTTCCGGGGGCAACCCTGATCTCAAAACTGTGTTTTCTTTACTTGTATGCGAGACACAAATGGCTTGACTCACATCAGCTAAAGTAAACTGTAGTACTTTGTTCATGTGAATGCTTCCAATATCAGCAAAACCATACAGTGAATGATCAGTGAATATAACTTTGTAACCCATTGTACGTGCATGCATTAAAGCTTCATGACAAAGAGTTGAAAAGGCTTGATGTCCATGAACTAGTGAGATCTTTTCACGAATAAGAATCGTTCTTACAATTGGAAGTGTTCCATAAAAAGTTGGTAATGTATTCTGCATAAGAAATGGCTTCCAAGGTACATAATAAACTTTTAAGCCATTCGTCATGTACCTTACCCCAGAACGGTTTCCATAAGCATGAGTCATAACGACCACCTGTAAAATTACCAGAAGTGACCCGTTTAGACTCTACACACACACAAAACAATGCAGTAACACGTTTGATCCACATAAAAGTAATTCCCAACCTTATGGCCAAGCTTAAGCAAGCATAGTGATAAAAGATAAATGTGATTCTCCACACCCCCGAAGTTTGGGTAAAAAAAGTCAGATACCATCAAAATGTTATGTCTTCCTTCGTTGTGTTCCATAGCTACAAAGAAACAGAAACGATTATCCTAAAAATGTATAAGCAAAAATAATACACTATATTGTTGACAAAGGGATAGCAAGTGTAACACCACCATGTTTGGAAACTAATCAGATGTGTATTATCTCACCATTTACAAAATTTCCATTAACGAAGGGCTACATTTGGTAATCAGTGTACTACTCAGCTCAAGTGCTTATGACAGAACTTCACCCCTACTCCTTGATGTCATGGCTGCTAGCGGAAAGGTGTCAAGTTACAGAAAATATATATTTCATTTTCCCTCTACCAACATCGACAATTACACAGTATGTTGATTTACGTAGGAAAATTTTAATCTTGAAGTTGGTGAAAAATTTATATCGTGTGCAAGACTGAGACCTGAAGGGTTCCCAGGCAACAAGAATAAAAAAGTAACGCCACCAAAATGTTAGACGATAAGTCGATACTACATACTCTTTAACGCTTGAACTTTGCGTTCGGCTAATATAATGGGACATTCAATGTTTTTAACATTAAGAAACTCCTCACCAAGGCATCACATTTCTCATAGATGTTACTTTAATTTATGTCACTATTCAAGTAGTCCACCTCAACCTTCTATCAAATACGCTTATAGATTGTCTGATAAACGCCTGTATGGCTGTATCATCTAAATTTGTTCAAGCTTATCCGACATATAGAGTAAATACAGTTAACGGTTTATAATCTACACATGGAAGTCAATTAAATGAATTCTGTTACTCAGTTTTAATGTTCATGTTTCACTTGTCCAGAGTCGGGGGCAATTATGATCATCATCATGTTGCAACTTTACCATATAAGTTATGAAACTTGTCGGTTTTTCGGAAAGAAAAATGAATAGTAATTAGTCCAAATTCAGCTTTTAAATGATGTAAACGGGGAGGGATCTATGTTCAGGCTACCTAGGGAAAGTCGAGCATTTGACTCTGATATACGCGGCCTAAGCGGTGGAGTTATTCTCCTAAAGGATGTTAGTAATTAGTAGACAGTGAATCAAACAATAAATTAAGAGAACAGGGGAATGTACCTTGATTGATTGATTGATTGAGGCGATAGGAAATGGGAACTAATAATTTATTTATTATTTGAATTGAATTGAATTGAATTAAATTGAAAGGATCAAATCTAAGATATATATGATATCATCTCCGTCGCATTTTAGGGTTTCACTCGTTGCATATCATTCCTTCGCTCTTTGGTACCTATATTTCCCTGAATTTTTAGCCTGAATGGTATATTTGAAAAACATAATTATTAAAAGTGAAGGTCAATATGGGCCCACCTCTAAACTTTTTTTAATCAACATATTCGAGTTTAGTGGCGTGCCTCTTCATATATTCAAAAACTCATTTATTTTTAAGAAAATTTTTATCTCCATTTTTGAAATCATTTTACTCACACTAAAATTTGAACCCAAAACTTTAAATCTCAAGTTTTCCCAAATAACAATCCATCTATTGATGGTTAATGTCCATATTTAAGCTTAGATATAAAATCTCACATCCTAATATTTTAATAAATTAAAAACATTGAACCCAAATAAATATTTAAAAAATTAATTTGTAAGAGGTTCTATATCTAAAGTTAAATGTGGACAATTCATATTCACTTTTACCTTATTAAAATGGTGTTTACTTTTAAAGATTCTTTTCACTTAACATTTTTTTGTGGGGGCTGTTATTTCCACCTTGGTGAAAATAGACAAGCATTAAATGCTTGTACAGTCTGCATTATTTATTGTACGGTACAAGCGGTTAATGCATAAAAAGAAGGTGGAAATAGCAATGCTCTTTTTTTGTGTCTTCCTTTTTCCACCATCCTATTGTCTATTTCCATCACTTATGTGCATAAAATACTTGTACGATATGCATTGTTTGCTGTATGGTCGTTTGTCTTATATGGTGAAAATAGCACCACCCATTTTTTTTTCCTTTCGCAAACCATCAACAAAAAGAATAGGAAATGTAAGTTGTGTTTGTTGAACTTTAATGTTTGAGTTTTTATCAAGGTAAATATAAGATCGGTCAAATCTGTGACAACCGTCACCGGAGCGCCTTGCCCGGTCGTGTTCTAATTCGCCGTCGTCGTATTAATTTTAGACAAACTATATTAATAAAGAAAATGTGTTTATTTTACAACGATAAAATATGACAAGTTTATAGTCGTTTCGAACGTAATTGAAAAATAAAGATTTTTGTGTCGGTTTTATGTTTT
>JAOEHQ010037807.1:0-12620 GCA_025447715.1 Asclepias incarnata | reverse complement strand
ACATACTAGGACCCTAGACTTTACATACTTATGACATATTACACAATCAAACTTGGATGAACAATTAAGTCCAACATAGACGGCTATGAGTTCTTAACTCCTCTTCAGAGAGACCCCCATTTGATTCGGCAATTTTTTCTAATTCATCCAGACCAGCTTTACACAAATTGAACTTCTCCTCCTCTTTCGACTTGTTGACCCTAACCCATTTTTTTATTTCCTCCTTTATCATCTTAAGCTTTTTGCTGAGCACGACATCAGGATGTCCCCCAAATGGACCAGAAACTGCAATTACCTTATATACCAAATCAACAAGATCCTTTTTCTTAAGCCACGAATTGAAGAATCTAAAGGGAATTGGACCAAAGTCAATGGAATTGCAAGTCAATAGCAGGGGGTTGTGATCCGACAATTGAGTTCTGTCCAAGGCCTTAAACAAAGCATAAGGCCACGAGTTAAGGAAAGACTGACACACTAGGACTCGATCAATCTTGCTGAACTTGTTCAAAGAACAGGTTTTATACGTAAACTGGTAACCTCCCATATTGTACTCCACCAAACCCGCACCATTTATGAAACAATTAAAGGCATCAGCATTAGAGGAATTAAAATCAGAATTTAATCGCTCATCCATGTTACGTACCTCATTGAAATCTCCAGCAAGGATCCAAAACCCGGGATTCCTAGTGACAATCCCCTCCAGCCTATCCCAAAGGCCACGTTTAGCTCTCCGATCATGAGGGGCATAGACGTTAATGATGTTTAAAATCTGAGGTTCTCCAATCAGGTGACCATGAATCCAAATGAAGTTTTGCTCCTTCACAGTCCCGATCTTAGAGAAGATTTGAGGATTCCATAGACACACCAGTCCACCCGACCTCCCACTAGCATCGATCCCATCTTTGTCGAAATTAGAGTTACCCCAAAGACCATGAAAATTGAATTTCGAGTAATCAGCCAATTGCGTTTCCTGAATACAAATGAAAGTTACCTTATGTTGGGTTTTCAAACTTCTGACCCAGGAGATCTTGTTGTCATCTCCAGCTCCCCTTATGTTTAAAGATAAAAGATTCATTGGGAAAGGTTTGTAATCCCATCACCAACGACTTCCAATCTAACAGCTTCATCTCTATTGGCTAAATCAACACCAATGATCGAACCAACAAGCTTGGTGGCAGCCACTTCCTTTCCAACATCATCAAGGCCCAAGTCCTGTAGCACCAGGTTATTATCTGTAGTCTCAGGGACGATTTCAGGGAGGTCTCCCAAAGGGTTCGATTCCATATTTGGTTCCCCGTTCAAAGGGGTTTCTAATGGATCTTCAATGTGTAAGTCTCCTCCATTAAAAAAAAGGGTATTTGAGGTTAGACGTGGGCAAAAAAACCGAAACCGAAACCGAAACCCAAAAAAAAACCGAAACCGAACCGGTCAAAACCGGTTTTGACCCAAACCGGTTCGGGTTTGACCCAAACCGCCGGTTTCAAACCGGTTTGGGTTTCGGTTTGAAAAACGGTTTGAAAATCGGGTTGAAAAGCGGTTCGGGTCGGGTTTGGGTCAAAAAAACCGGAAAAAAAACCGGTCAAAACCGGTCAAACCTTGGGTCAAAACCGGTTTCAAACCGGTTCGGGTTTGGTCAAAACCGGTTTTAGGAATGGTTGACCCAAACCGGTTTCGGTTTCGGGTCGGGTCGGGTTGGACCCAAACCGAAAAATGCCCACGACTAGTTGGGACTTGGGAGCACTCTTAGAAGCCCATTAGTTACTCAAAATACATACGGGCCCATTAGCTACTTCACTGGCCCAACAGACAATAAATACATAAATAAAAGTTGATTACTATATAAACAAAGTGGCCCAAATATGCAAACTTTTAACGGGTATTTCTTCACTATTAAATCATATAAACAATTACATAAAAATCATTGAATAGCGTTAATAGATAATATTTACCCGACCGTATAGCGGGCAATAGGCTAGTATATATAAATTCATACATAACCGAACAAAATATGTTGGTTAATCAAAACTTATAAATTGAACCATCAGTTTCAGTTAATTTGGCTCGGTTTCATCTCTTAATTTGGTTACGGTTTGATTAATTCGGCTTTACCCCTACACAAAACATAGGATTTATAAAACAAACACGGTACACAAACAATCAAAAAGTGGGCACCACTTCCTCATTTTCCTAAGACCAAATCATTGATAGAATATCTAACAATTAATGATTTGTCTATATATAGCTGGGCCATTGATAGCAATACCTTTACTGTTTACAATTTCATACGCAAGCATTCCTATGGAGCTAAATATTACTAAGAATTTGCTGCTGTATATAGCCGGCACTGTGGATTCAAGTACCCAAGAAAAGACTGGAAAAAAAAAAAAAGTCCAAGTCTCTAAGAAATTCAAATATATAAACAAATTTTTTTATAAATGACAATTGACATTATACACAAAACTTTTTTTTTTGGTGCCCTTATAAAAATGTGCTCGGGACAAGGGTCGGGTTTGCTCCTCCCCAGGGCCACCTCTGCTCTCTAAATTGAACATATAAGTAGTGTTATTGCTTAGAATGAGGCTGAAGCCAAGGAAAACACAAGGTAGGAAACTATTAAATCGTGTCGAAAGTGCAGGTTTCGATTGAGTTATGTTACTAACCTCTTCACTCCACAACTCGACTCTATTTACGACACCATCCACGATTAAAATTTAAAAAATGGCACATAAACAAAACAAAACAAAAATGGTGTACCCCATACTCATTCTTTAAGTCATATATGACATGTCATTTTCCAACAGTTAGTATTCATTTATGACCTGTTGTATATAATAAAACCTTCGGTTCCTTCCTGCACAAACTCAAATAATAAAAATAAAAGCACAAAATAATGAAAGAAGAAGCAAAAGGTACTCATGATCCTTTAATTCAAAGGCAATATGATAATGAAGAAGAAGAAGATGGTAGTTTAAGAGCACAAATAGTTGTTGAAGTGAAGAAGCAGATAGGATTAGCAGGGCCATTGATAGCAGTAACATTGTTGCAGTATTGTTTAGAAGTGATATCGATCATGTTTGTCGGTCATCTTGGAGAACTTCCGCTTTCTAGTGCTTCTATGGCCACAACTTTTGCTTCCGTCTCTGGTTTCAGTGTGTTGGTGAGTTATCATCGTACTTGTGTTCAAATCTACTAAACTTGTATTTTTTTATTATTATTGTTGTTGTAGAGTTGACTTTGACTTTGGTAGCATAGGCATGATAGGCTGTAAGGTCTTAGTTACATGCTGATAGCAGGCTGAAAGGTGAGTGTCATTTTGTAGAAATTTGAAAAATATAGGGATAGATTTGAGTCAAGAAATCAATCTAATGACAATGTTAACTACACACAAATACACAATAGACCCACATAAAGTTTGATACATACAAAATAGATCGTGGGTCATAGTTTGATATATTTCCAAGTACTTAACCCTTTATAACAAGTTTACAAATAGACATGAAGTGTTTGTGGGTCAACCTTGACCTATTGCAATCAAGTGTTTGGTTTGACCCATTCTGACCGGTTATCAAACGGTCCACCCGCCCATATACTTTTGCTACCAATTCACAAAAAATCTATCCCAAAAGGACCTTTTTGCAATTCTACCTTTTTATTACTCAAACATTTAAAAAAAAAAAAGGTAAAGGAGGACACCATGTCCCCGGAACCACATTGGATTCTCATCATGACCTCCCCATAAGATTTTTGATGTCGTTGAAATACCTTCTGATAGGTACAAAACCGAGATACAGCAACAAGTTGACAATACCAACAAAATGTATAAACGAACATCAAGTAATAAAGACGAACTCAGCCAACTCAAGTCGGCTGTTATATTAGATAGATTGATAAATACTTAGTTCGAGCCTCAGCAGCTCCGCAACTGGTTTGAGTCCAGCAACCCCTAATAAGTTCAAAGAACCAAATAAAACTCACTGAATAACAATATGGTGGCCTATGACCTTATTTAACTAAGTTGCCTAACCCTAAACTTGGTGTACAAAAAAATACTAAAAATAAAAACTAAATATTAAAAGTTGACACTTGGCACCCTTGTACTTTTAGCCAAGTTCCAGCAGTTCCAACAAATGCATATCATTATGCCGGTCCCCAAAAACACCTGGTCCTCAAGGTGTTGCTTGGAAGACCTTCTAATAGTGATTCCGGGATCCCATATTTTGATGCGTAGTACTGCCTTTTGTGGATCATAGGAATGCAGCAAAATAGAACCCACAATAAGTTGCCACGGACGTCCAAAAATACCATCACTTCCTGTGTCGAATTTTAACTCATACTTGGCTGTAGTCTGGTGATTTGAAACTAACCCCACCTGATCAGCAACATCATGGTCAGAATGAACCCTTATGAAAGGCTCATCTGCCATCTTCTTACTTGTATGAACAAGAGATCCAGTTGAATAATTATTGCTCACCCCATATTGGATCTTTGGTAACTTATTCAGCTGCCCAATCTCCAAAACAACCGTATCACCGCCTCCACTGTAAGTACTCTGATCAGCTTTATGAGTCAGACCACCAACATCGATGCCGTTATACGCATTCTCATTCACACAGTCGATTGGTCCGACTTCTTTCTATTTTGCTTCTATTTCCAAATCAGAGCCCGTCACCCTAGAAGTTGAAACCCTAGGTGGCGGCATCAAAGTCGTAATGGTCGGCCCGGACTGTGGCACGGGTTGCTTTAACTTTTCCTGATTTCTTAATAATGACAGCAGTTCGCTAAGCTGTTTATTGAGTGCCTCCTGACCTTGCTTCATTGCCTCCTGACAGACTAGCCAAGGTTTGTTCCATACGATCGAACCGAGCATGCATACTATCCAACCTAGCCTCAGTAGATGCACGGTATTGCTGGAAATCGGCATCAACATCAACAATCGTCCTTGAGCCCATTATTTAACAAAACCTCTGATACCAATTGATAGGTACAAAACCGAGATACAGCAACAAGTAGACAATACCAACAAAATGTATAAACGAACAGCAAGTAATAAAAACGAACTCAGCCAACACAAGTCGGCTGTTATATTAGATAGATAGATAAATACTGAGTTCGAGCCTCAGCAGCTCCACAACTGGTTTGAGTCCAGCAAATCCTAATAAGTTCAAAGAACCAAATAAAACTCACTGGATAACAATACGGTGACCTATGGCCTTATTTAACCAAGTTGTCTAACCCTAAACTTGGTGCACAAGAAAATACTAAAAATAAAAACTAAATATTAAAAGTTGACACTTGGCACCCTTGTACTTTTAGCCAAGTTCCAGCAGTTCCAACAAATGCATATCATTATGCCGGTCCCCAAAAACACCTGGTCCTCAAGGTGTTGCTTGGAAGACCTTCTAATAGTGATTCCGGGATCCCATATTTTGATGCGTAGTACTGCCTTTTGTGGATCATAGGAATGCAGCAAAATAGAACCCACAATAAGTTGCCACGGACGTCCAAAAATACCATCACTTCCTGTGTCGAATTTTAACTCATACTTGGCTGTAGTCTGGTGATTTGAAACTAACCCCACCTGATCAGCAACATCATGGTCAGAATGAACCCTTATGAAAGGCTCATCTGCCATCTTCTTACTTGTATGAACAAGAGATCCAGTTGAATAATTATTGCTCACCCCATATTGGATCTTTGGTAACTTATTCAGCTGCTCAATCTCCAAAACAACCGTATCACCGCCTCCACTGTAAGTACTCTGATCAGCTTTATGAGTCAGACCACCAACAGCGATGCCGTTATACGCTTTCTCATTCACACAGTCGATTGTTCCGACTTCTTTCTATTTTGCTTCTATTTCCAAATCAGAGCCCGTCACCCTAGAAGTCGAAACCCTAGGTAGCGGCATCAAAGTCGTAATGGTCGGCCTGGACTATGTCACGGGTTGCTTTAACTTTTCCTGATTTCTTAATAATGACAGCAGTTCACTGAGCTGTTTATTGAGTGCCTCCTGACAGACTAGCCAAGGTTTTTTCCGTACGATCGAACCGAGCATGCATACTATCCAACTGAGCCTCAGTAGATGCACGGTATTGCTGGAAATCGGCATCAACATCAACAATGGTCCTTGAGCCCATTGTTTAACAAAACCACATGTTGCAAGAAAGACAGCTCTGATACCAATTGATAGGTACAAAACCGAGATACAACAACAAGTAGACAATACCAACAGAATGTATAAACGAACAGCAAGTAATAAAAACGAACTCAGCCAACTCAAGTCGGCTGTTATATTAGATAGATAGATAAATATGAGTTTGAGCCTCAACAACTGGTTTGAGTCCAGCAACTCCTAATAAGTTCAAAGAACCAAATAAAACTCACTGAATAACCCTAAACTTGGTGTACAAGAAAATACTAGAAATAAAAACTAAATATTAAAAGTTGACACTTGGCACCCTTGTACTTTTAGCCAAGTTCCAGCAGATCCATATCACCTTCACTTAATACCCACATGATTTGGGCATCCGTAAGGATCAAACTCGCGTCTCTCAACTTCACATGTGGGTCCAAGCTGCATTGGTAACGGATATGACTCCATCTATTGATGGATTGGTTTTATTCCTCAAATATTTGCTTATGTCATTATCATAACTTTAAACAGAATAAGCACACACTATATTTTACAATGCATTTTCATATTCTAATTATTCAATGTAACTTTCAGAACACATATCATATGTTTGAGCAGAAATCATATGATGGGTAAGCATAATATATTTTTATATTTTTGCATATATAGCTAATCAAAAAGAGCAATTTTCCATTTGACAGTTAGGAATGGGAAGTGCATTGGAGACGTTATGCGGACAAGCCTATGGAGCTAAACAATACCGAATGTTAGGGATACAAATGCAACGAGGAATGCTCACTCTTACGGCCCTAAGCATCCCTCTAGCATTTATTTGGTTTTATACTACCACAATTTTCATATTTTTCGGTCAAGATCAACAAATATCGGTTGGAGCAGGAACTTATATTCGTTGGATGATTCCATGTTTATTTGCATATGCTCTGCTACAATGTCTGAACAGATTTCTTCAAACACAAAATATGGTGGTTCCTATGATGATTATTTCTGGGGTTACAGCTTTGTTCCATATATTTCTGTGTTGGATCCTTGTCTTTAAATCAGGACTTGAATTCAAAGGGGCTGCATTGGCTAATACCATATCAAATTGGATGAATGTGGTTTTGTTGGTAATTTATGTGAAGTTCTCTCCTGCTTGTAAACACACATGGACCGGTTTTTCAAAAGAAGCCCTGAATGATGTTCCTAGCTTTCTTAAACTTGCTGTATCTTCGGCAGTTATGATTTGGTATGTTTTATGATTATTTTCTCATCACCTAAATATACAGCATTTTTATGGAACTAGAATTTGTTTCAGATGACAGTAATGCAATCTAAAGAATTTTACTGTTCCATGTATAAAATGTTGTCAAAGTGTATTTCGATGCATAATATATCCATCATTAAATGGAGTTTAATTTTTTTTAAGTACATTTAACACACTAATTATTTATAGAAAAGGTTTAAAGTTGGACAAAAAAGTATTACAGTTCACCCTGATTCATCCAAGCATACAAACTTACCCATTCAATTCGGCCCACCTCTGTCTCAAAAAAGTTCTAAGTTAAAGTATTGATAATCTTTTTTAGGGTCTTCTAAAGAAGTTTGCTAATCTTGTGTTGCAGCTTGGAGTATTGGTCATTTGATATGGTTGTTCTGTTATCTGGTCTACTCCCAAATCCAAAGTTAGAGACATCTGTATTATCAATAAGGTAGTTTTTAACTTTTCTATAATTTAAATTTTCTGTTTCCACATTAAGAAACGAACCGCAGTAAAGTAAATGTGAATTTAAGTTTCGGTGTTATGGTTTTCGTTTTGGCAGCCTTAACACATGTTGGATGGTCTATATGATCTCTGTGGGTCTTGGCGGAGCAATAAGGTTAGTAAAGCTTATACTTTTTGATGTATATTTCCCATATAACATGTGGTATGCATCGCAGTACAAGAGTTTCTAATGAATTAGGGGCTGGAAGACCGAAAGCTGCACGTTTGGCTGTTTGTGTTGTGGTGGTGATAGCAATTTTGGAGGGACTAATTGTTGGGAGTGTTACTATTTTGGTACGCCATGTTTGGGGAAAGTTATATAGCAATGATGAAGAAGTTATCAGATATGTTGCAAAAATGATGCCACTGCTTGCATTATCAGATTTCTTGGATGGATTTCAGTGTGTTCTTTCAGGTGCTAATGATCAAATCTCTTTATGTTCTGAAATTTCGTATGTCGAATTATATTTAAGTACTTTATGGGATATCCTTTTTTTTTCAAAAATAGGTGCAGCAAGAGGATGTGGGTGGCAAAATGTTTGTGCAGTTATCAATCTTGGAGCTTACTATGCTGTGGGAATTCCTTGTGCATTGCTCTTTGCTTTTATCCTCCATGTTGGAGGCATGGTAAGAGTTTTTACCTTATTACGAGTATATGAAAACAGGTCAATATGGGCTGTATTACTTTGATGCCGGGCTAAAAAGCTGAATGTATGGAACATATATGCATTTTTTAGATGAAAGATCAATCTTGGATCATCATACGCCAAATTATGTATTTAATCATGTTTTTAGAACAAATAAACAAATTTCATAATTGTCATGCCTTGGGTGTTTTGGTGCAGGTTGTTTGAACATTTGTATTTCTTGTGTAAAGTCGATGTGGTAATTCAGCCATATCTCCTAAACTGTATTTGTTTTTTGGTAATACAAGCTAACCAGGGTATATATCTACCCTTTTACCAAAAAAAAAACACAAATTTCACTAATTGACGACCGGGTGTGCATTCAATTGTTTGGAAAATACCAATCCATTTTGTTTAAAGAAGTACACTATAACCTTAATAATATGTCTTTTTATCAAATATAGTAAACTATCTATTCAAGAACAGATAAATAAAGAGTTGACAGGTCGTTATAACTCCGACCCGTTTTGACATGTATGGGTTAGACCCATACATCTCATGGAGAAAGAGTGGCTTTCTAAGTTTCAACAATTTTTTTGTAGGGGTTATGGATGGGAATCATATGTGCACTTTCTATACAAGTTGTGGCGCTTATTGCGATTAATTTATCCACTAGTTGGACCGGTGAGGTACACTAACTCCGTTTAATTTCCTCCTGATTATTCAGGCTAAAAAGAGAAGGCTTCTGGATTGGAATATTGCTAATGACTTTGATTTTGAACCTTTTCAGGCTTGGAGAGCTATAAATATAGTTCGAACAGCCATAGATATCGAATGACGTCAAGAGTTGGCATTTTTGATATGTGTATACTTTATGCTCTTGAAAAACAAAAATGTATGATATATTTGGACACTTTTCTGGCTAGGATAATATCCAAGGTAATATCAAAACACTATCAATCAAGACTTTCTCTTTGCAGATTCAAGATACATAAAAGTTATACTATGAAAGTTCTAACTGATACTTGCTGCAGGAAGAACTAATAGCCAAATATGAACATCAAAATGTATTGAACATTATTCTTCCTCGTTTAATCTCTCTCTCGCCTTTGTTGCCTGCACCAATAAACCACAAGTTCGGCATGTTATTAAAGGGGCCCAAATGAACCGAGACAAACACCGTGATAGACTGATAGTCAATTAGTGTAGTTATTTAGTGGCTTTAAGATAACACAGACTAAAATTAAATGAAAGCATAGATACCTGTTTTTCATAATTTGTAAAAAATGTTACTAGTGAAAGTAGAATAAATTGGATGGTGACACCAGCTAATATTCCAATCCAGAAGCCTTCTCCTCTTAGCGAGGTCCAGAAGCCTAATAACGCAGCTACTGGGACTCCAACAAGATAGAATGCAGCAAGATTCGCGTATGCTCCTAGATCTTGCCATCCCACACCCCTCACAACACCTAATTTCGTCATTAAACAACCACCATTCATATTTATTCAGCAAAACAGACAACACACGCACACACATGTCAGAAAACATGTTTATAATAGGAAAAGTAAGGAGCAAAAGGATGAGAGGAGGTCTTATAACCTGAAAGGGCTCCTTGTAGACTATCCATTATAATGTGTAAACAAAGAAAAGGGGCAATTTTTGAGACATAATCAACGACTTCCTTATCGTTTGTAAAAATGTATCCAAAATTATGCCTATTGGCAAAAACAGTTGTGCTGACTATAGCTGTCTCAATAAGTGTAAGGAGCATAACGGCATAAACAGCCACACGAGCACCATGTGGATTCCCTGCTCCTAGTTCATTCGAGACTCTTGTGCTGGAAAAAAGGGGCGGCACCACCACCACCAAAGACATATTAGTCATGAACATGCCATCATAGATAGAAAGGCACGATCAAGAGTTTTTCAACAAACCTGACACCCGCACCAAATCCATATGGTATAGTAAAGAGTGTTTCAATAGAATTGATGCTGTCAAACAAACCAATTAATGAACAAGTTAAAATTAATACGTTCCTCTGTCTCAAAATTAAGGTGATGATTATAGATGTCAGCGAAAGCCATACCACACACAAAGAACTGAAATTTCAAGCTCCGGATTTGGTAACAGCCCAGAAAGCAATATGAGAATTTCATAAGACCACCATTCAAGGCTGCAAATATGAAAAAAAATATGAAAACTGCTAAACAGAATGAAAATGGATTGCTAACTAAATCCTCACTGTAATCAATTACTCCCTCTGTCCCACTATTATTTTCCACACAGAAAAAATGTAGGATTTAAGATAGGTCATTATAAATCAAATGAATGGTGTCTTAATTTTTAAACAATTTAAACATTTCCTTATTTATCATATCATTTACTATCATTTAATATTTATATATTAATTAACTATATATTACTATTATATTAATATAAATAATCAATTTTAAATATTCTAGCAATAATAACAAACATATTTTTTATAAACCCATGTGTTATGCAATCTAGAACCGGCAGTCGGCGCCGGCCACCATCACCTTTTGATGCATGTATTGAATGAAGTTTACGAATTTCATATACACTATAATTTATTTTATTTTTTATATCATCCGAGACCGTCCATCGCGCGGGTACATTGCTAGTAATGCATTATTTAGCTAGCAAAATGTCTATTTTACTTTCATATTTAAAGATAGTTTGACCTTTGAAACAAAACTGTGAATAACTTATTAGGGGTAAATTTGTATAACTAGTAACTATTTAATGAATGATGACAATTATTTTGGAACAAACATAACTAGTAAGGTGGACAAGAAAAATGGGACAGAAAGGAGTATCTGTTTTCGGTTACATGGTAAGACACTTGACTAAGTTGTAAGGAGAAACAAAGATTTACCAAGTCATAACAGCTGACGGAATCGCAAATCTAGAGAATTGTTTCATCCCATGAAACACTTCAAGCGAGAGTGGTGAACGTGTTTTCTCACAAGAGGGCGAGTACATCATGTAAGATAAGAGAAAGATAATATTTAACCACATAGAAATCCCGATAGATATTGCTCCACCAATAATCCCCAATCCGGTTTTATACACAAGTACCCAACAAAGAGGAATGTGTATGCATAATGCAAGCATTGAGCTAGCAAGCATTGGGAATATCAAGCTTTGCATTTGGAAATATCTAACAAGTGGTTGAAGAATTGCATAACCAAAGAGTGCAGGAATAAGGCAAGTGATAAATTTTCCAGCTTCATGAGAAATCGAACGGCTTTGACCAACAAGAATCAGTAATGTTCCGGCATATCTCCAAAAAACAGCAATAGGAATGCAAACAATTAAAAGACAGAATATGGCAGTGTAAGTCTGAGTTCCAACTTTTTTGTATTGTTGAGCTCCATAAGCTTGTCCACATAAAGTTTCTAGTGCACTAGACATCCCCGACTGTTAAACAAATAATCATTCTATATATATATATGTTAAATTAGAAAAAACCAGAGCATAGTCATTTCAGTTAGCAAATTCGGCTTAGCGCGCGCACTCTAGGATAATGTTATGATAGCTTAATTTCTTTAACCATTTAACATTTGAATATGAATGAACTCTACAGTTATGAAAAAAATTTGTTTTCTTTATGATCAGTTCAAATTGCTAAGAATAAATAAAGATAATCGGTCCAAAAGTTACCTCGTTAGGACCAGTCCTCCTTTGCGGAGACTGTTAGAGGGTGTTTGGAGTTGCGTTTTGCAATATTCTCTAAGGCCTCGTTTGTTTTTTCTAAGAGGTTTGTGTCTGAATCTGAATACCGTTTCTGAATGTTAAGAGATGGTTTAAATGTCTGAAATCTGAATCAGTATACCTGTTTGTTTTTCTAAAAACATCTGAATGTTTATATATATATATATATATATATATATATATAGGGTAGGGTTAACGTGAGAACTACAATGGTGAGAACTGTGAGAACCTATATTTTCCCTCCCTCTCTCCCCTCTTTGGTATGGTTTTTATTTTTTTTTATTTTTATTTTTTATTTTTTGATTTTTTTTTTATTTTTTGATTTTTTTTTAATAAAAACCCATTCCAAAAAAAAATTA
>JAOEHQ010037796.1:0-12620 GCA_025447715.1 Asclepias incarnata | reverse complement strand
ACCTTGTTTAGTACACTTTTCAGGTATGCAAGCTGATTCGAAGATTTGATGATAGTATGCTAGAGATGCATGGGCTTTGATGACTTATTCGTGCGGTCTCGTACCCACATGCTCCCCGGTTCAAGGGATGGCTTTTATTCTTGGTTTATGCTTATTTTATGCGAAATGTAAATCTACCTGATATATGTGCATTTTGGCATGCCTGCTGCTGGATTTACTTAAATCCTTTTATTCATATAGTTCCGTTTCTACTTAATTCCATGTCGTGATGTGCTATCCTGGACGCCTCATGTTTCCGCCTTGATGGGGTGTTACACTAGATCCGACCGTTAATCGGCTAGATCCGGCCGTTGACCATTAGATCTGGCCCTTTGACCTTAGATCCGGCTCACTAGATCCGGCTACTAAGTTAGATCCGATTTTGACTTAAAAATAGATCCGTCTTTGACTTAAAAATAGATCCGGCTAAAGAATAAATTAGGCTTGGCTCAAAGATAACTTGGCTTGGCTAGGATTTAGATAGATAGATCCGACCATTACGCAAAATAGTAAATAAATTCGGCTAAAATAGAAAATTAAGTCCGACCACTATAAAATTTAGATCCGGCCACATTTGGAAAATTAAATCCGGCCATGGCTTAAGTTAGATCCGGCCAAAAAGGATAAGTCCGGCTAACACGAAAACTAAATCCGGTGAAAATAAATAAATAAATAGGTAGAGCCGGCCCAAAAAGGTTAGATCCGGCCAAAAACACTATGCGCAAGTCGATCTTTGAATGAACACGACAAACTTTAGTTTTGCTAACTAGCTAAGTTTTGATTAAAACATTATCTCATTTTTGACAACATTTTCATATATATAAATAAACAAAAACCGGTTTTAACAAGTTTAATAACACTAGAAAAAAATAAAGTTTCTTTTTACAGTAATACGAGACTAGAACCATTAGCATTTTCGAATATATAACTTGTACAAAACAGAAAACGAATAGAAACTTTAAGAAAAGGAAAAACTTACACAATTGATGACGAAATCGAGTGAAAACGGCGGAAACATGATATTCTTTACTTACACGAACCGAAATCGAGATGGAAAAGTTGAAAAACCCGTAACTTGTAGAGAGAAAGCAGAGAGAGTGTGTGTGATTCCTTGTGAAAAATGAAGAAGAATGGGAAAATTTTATATTTATATGAGTTAAAGTTTCGTTTTTTACCCTCTCTACACGATTCTATTTCAACTTTAATCCTTTTTGACACGCGAAAACATAACACTCGATTGAATATCAAATAGTTTTGAGGACGAATGGCGCACGTTTATGAAGCTTTTTTAAGAATCGACGATTAACGAATATAAAAAAAAAATCAAGATAGACAAACTCGCAAATACATTAACTTTTATGAACTGACGAATAACGTATATGAAACGAATGAACTCGAACATATAAACACGATAACTTCAAGGATTTGAACGTTTATTAATTAAGATTGACATTTCCAAAAGTTTTCTAGTTCTCCAAGACATCAACGGCGAACTAAAATACGATTGAACATGACGTTCCGATAACTGTTGTTACATTATTTTTTTTGTTAGGGAAAAAGAAAATTAATCAAATAATTAAAAGATAAGAAAGGCCAGGTGATACAGAACAAGTAGATAAAAAAGGGTTTTATGGTTATGTGCTCAAGGAATTTAATTTGGAGGGGTGAAATGATCCGCACATTATTAATATTGAGCTGTACACATCAAACATGTTTTTTTAAAATATTGTACAGTATAATAATTTAAAACATATTTGATGATTTATGACTAAAAATTAATGGTGTACAGATCTAAGTGAGCTAGCTCCAAAACCTATTAAAAAGACAAAAAAAAAAAGTCGCACTTTTCTTGGCTACCTTTCTTTCTTTAGGAATCTTTACACTCATCACATACAAAAAATAAAAAATAAAATTTTTCTTTTTCTTTTTTATCTTTCTTTAAGCAAAATTTCCATGAAACAAAAAAGAAACCCCTTTTTCTTTTCTTTCTCCCCTCGAATTTATCTAAACACAAAATATTCCATATAACAAACCCTTTTCATCATCATCATCATCATCATCATCATCATCAATTATAATCTTCTATATCTGTATACATATATATACATACAACAAATACATATATATACATACGCACACACACCTTGGATATATAATAAAAATAAATATATATGATGCTTCCCGCCACAGCTTTTTCATCACCAGCATCTTCATCTTCAAATTCAGTTGCTGTTAGAGTTGATAAGGCCACTAGTGAATTCTTAAATGGTCCTGATTGGACTCTTAATATTGATATTTGTGATACCATCAACACTAATCCTTGGTAATCTTCTTTTCTTTACATGACTTATTATTTTATTTTATTTTATGTGTTTTTAGTGGGATGCTATAATAATAATAATAATAATAATAATAATAATAATAATAATAATAATAATGTTTTCTTGATTTTTTTTAAGAATAAAGTTTACCTTTTTTGATATGGGGTTTGTTTTTTTTTTTACTTGTGACAATAATCTTTTTATGTTTTATACATGGGTTTATTAGTGGGATGCTGTAATTTTTGCAAAAGATAATAAAAAGCTGATATTTTCTTTGATATATATGGTTTCTTATTTTAGGGTTTTCTTGATTTCTATATAGTAGGTACAAAAAATCCAGTCTTTTTGATTTATGAGATTTTTTGTTCGAGGGTTTGATATCGGTTTTCTTGAACCATAACATTAACTTGAGGAGAGGATTTATGTTCTGTTTTCCGTGTATTGAGACGGCATATGTTGTTTTAAACCTTAGTTGTAACAAAAGAATATGAATTCCCCTTTTATGAGATGGTTTATTAGTTTCTTGTTATGATTGTCAAGTCCGACATAGAACTCGATTTTAGGTTTTCAAAAGTTTTATTTAGTAATTGTATATTAATTAGTTAGGTATTCCTTTTTTAGTCTAGGGTTATGTGGAAACGTTTGTCAATGCCTAAATTTTGCATTAATGAGTTTGTTTTGTACTTTTTGTTCAATCTTGTGAGTTTATATATATGGTAGCGCGAATTAGTGTGAGTACAGAGTAATCGATCCACGTTAGATGATTTTTTGCTTATCATCTGAGGATAATCCCGTAATGTTTACTAAGCCTAAACCATACAAAAATCTTTACATTGTATAATTCCCAGCATAATACCTATCTGTACATATCAATCCAACTATATTATTATGAAACTCATAGCTTGTGTTAGTTCATTTATACATCAGCCTCACCTCAGCAGCAACATATTTGGCACATAGTACCTTTTACAGAAACTTCTCATCCCAGACTAGCATGAAGTAATTTGACATATATACACTGTTTTACCCATTTGTATTCTGTGTCAGTATCATGTTGATCGTAGGACCGGTCGGTGGGAGACCGATAATGAGTTGGTTGTCCATTTTTTTAATTCCGTGTTGGTAGTATTCAAATTCTGTACACCAACTTTTTTCTTTCCAACTTGTGGCTATACTTGCAGCTTTGCCCATATATTTTGTTTATTACATGTACAGAGAAGAAATCTGACTTTCTCTAGTTGTTTATCTGTTCATTTGACTTCGACGGTTCCTAATTTTTTAATTAAGATGTAGAGTAGTGGAGAGAGATTTAAAAGCACTGAATTAAGAAAATTACTTGAAACGAGGAAGCAAAGTTTACGATCTGTATTAAGTTTGGAAGATATAATTTTATTATATTGCAGCTTGTTTTGCATAATTGACCAGTTAGGGGTGTTTTTATAAGTCTTTAGAGTTTAGATCAGAAATACGGAGCTCTATTTTGTCATCATGTGCAGTTTTAACTGTTACCATATTTTAATTAAACTTTTGTTGTATACAAATATAATCAATCTAGAGGAAAACATAGTTTGGCATGAGCAATATTCTAGACCGCTCGGGAATGAGTTAGTTTTAAAGAAATTGCGGAAATGTAAATTGTTGAAGAACCATGCTTTGGCATATGCTTTCCAAAGTCGGCCTGTTCTTGATGAGGGGTGGTGTGCTTTTTATTTATCAACATTTTAGCAAGAATGAGATCTTAACAAAACAGCCAAGTTTAATGATTTGGACGGCTGATTCCTCATTCATTATTCAGTTGTTAGTCCATCATGTCAATTCTTGCAGCAAATCTTATATGCTTAAATTTTGCAGGCTTGCGAAAGATGTTGTTAAGGCATTAAAGAAAAGGTTACAACACAAGAACCCAAATGTTCAGCTACTTTCATTGACGGTATTTCCTCATTTTGAAACCTCTAATTTATTTTCGGTTCTTCTCATTACAATCTACAAATCTTGAAATGATGATTTTATTATTAGCTGATAATAGTTTTTTTCTATATTGTGGATTGTAGCTTTTAGAGACAATGGTCAAGAATTGTGGTGAAAATGTTCATTTTCAAATAGCCGAGCGAAATATACTCCCCGAGATGATCAAGATTGTTAAGAAAAAGGTATAATATCAACTTTTTACCTTTTAGAGTCAAGTAGGCTCTTTTTTCACTTCAAGTTGATGATAATATTTTTATATGGTTTACTGTACCATCTTCTATTGATGAATAACAATTACATGTTTTGCAGACGGACATGCGTGTGAGGGAGAAAATTTTAGTTCTTCTTGACTCTTGGCAAGAAGCATTTGGTGGCAGAGGAGGGAAATATCCTCAATATTATTTTGCTTATGATGAACTGCGTGTAAGTTTAAAAGCATCATCTGTAACAACGTCATCCATAAAGATCTTAATAATCTATTTCTTTGGGATGTGCCTTAAAAACGATTGAATTGTTGATTAGGATATACAAGATGTCCCTTTTTGGATACTTTCCAAATTAGTTTACCATTCCACCCGTGACTAGATATTGATATTGATTTAGATGCCTATATCAGAGTTGTCTGTATTATTGTCGCTACAAATATAAAGTTACCATTTTGTCTGAAAATTTCTTGATATTTATTTGCCTTCACACGTTTACTTTTTAGCTTACCTACCAAACCTACCATCATAGTTGTTAAAAGCGTGCGCCCCATGCGCCTAGGCGCAAGGCTACGTTTGAAAAATAGTTTAACATATGCCAATATGAATCGTGAATTCTTGTATCCTTTTTTTTGTTTATGTTTATGCTACATTGCTACAGCAATTGGGAGTACAAACAAATTGATAATATTCATTTGGATAAATATCTTTTTTCTTCTTTCATCTTTGGCAATTTTCCAAGTGTAACCTAGTAGTTGCTTGTGAGAATATAGGGATTTTAAATTTACCACCGAAGATTCTTTATTTTGTTATCAATAAGAAGCGTTTTAGATATTATGTCACTATGAATCTTGAGTTGATTTCCTTTTTGGATGATGTTTGTGAGGTAGCAATTTGGAGTACAATTTCCTCACCGGTCACCTGATGCAGCTCCGATAATTACACCTCCCGTTACACATCCATCCGTAAGATCCCCTCAAGCAAATTATGGAATGCCAAGCAATTCTTCAACGAGGCTTGATGAGGCCATGGCTTCTGAGATTGAAAATTTAAGGTATATTTGTTTCTTTTTGTAAGTTATTTTTCCAGTTTATTTATTTTTTTCCTTTCCAAATGGCCATTTCTAAGTTGATATTCCAGTTTATATGTTGTTTATCGATGAAGATTTATTGTTTGATGAATATTCTTTTCTCTCTTTTTAGTGTCTCAATGATAGAGTCTATGAGGAATGTTTCGGATCTCTTATCTGAGATGTTACAGGAAGTTGATCCAAATGACCGTGCAGTATGTCTACTAATGATATTATTACTGCATTATAATTGTTGTTATCTTCATTTTTGTTTGCCAATGTATAAATTAGGTTGATTTTTATTCATCTGTATGTCCGTAGGCTGTGAAAGATGAAGTCATTGTTGATGTTGTGGACCGGTGTCGATCAAATCAGAAGAAGTTGATGCAAATGTTAGCTTCCACGAGGTCAGTAAACCTTAAATGGCTATTTTGCTGATCAATACATTCCATTATTACTTTTTCGTGATCCTTAGAGGTTTGCTATCTTAAAGAAGTTACCTCTGTTGTCACAACGAAAATCTCGTATTGGCAGCGTAACACTGAATTGCAAAGAATGGCCAATCTACTATAGGTTTTTTGATTAAGTTATATTAACCTAATATCTATTCGAAATAACACTCGCTTATATTTCTGGGTATTACTTAATTTGAAAGGAAACAAAACAATGATGACTACAACATGAACACTATACCTGCTATGTGTCAAAAATACATTATTAACTATATCTATACTTAGGCTTCCTGTGGTTTAAGTATAGAGATAAAAAGAATTGTGTGTCATGGAAGGATTGGTGTAATTTCGATATTTTGTAACTCGTTTATAATTGGTTTTCCACCCGCCATTTTGGGGGTGTAGTGTGAATATATATAGTGAATTTTCAAAAAAAAACTATATCTATACTTCTATACTCCCTTATAAAAATTCTACATGTTTTGTTAAATTACTTTAATTTAAAAGAGGTGAAATACCCAATATACCCCTGCAGCTTATATCTTAATTAATACCTATCTAATTTAGTCAAACTTTCCATTACTGTAATTAACTCATTTAGTATATTATAACTTATATTTTTAATAAGTTAATTATGAAAATCCCAAACATGTTTTGCAAAAAACAAATAAACTTTTAATACTATTTTATAATTCATTGAGATTTTTTCTCTTTCTTTCCAAAAGAGTAATGTAACAAATTACGATATATTCTAAACTATTAAACCACCTGTGAGAACCATCATAAAAAGTCGGTGGATGCCACCAATACTATTTATTCCCGCGCGGGCACTATGTTAGTTCTGATAGAATAGTGTTCTGGTTGTATTCGTCATTTTCTTTTTGTATGTGATAAGATGACAAGTATAATAAAGTGTTATTTTATTTAGTTGTTTTTGGCTTACTTTATGCTAAAGAATAATTACAATTGAATTAGTAGATCTTATCATTTATTATGTTACACTGTTAAAGCTCAAAAGCGTTTTATTCAAATTTTTTGGGTAGAACTGCAAAGGAGACCACTGGGTAATTGCTGTTGCGCAACCTTTTTAAAGAAGCAAACCCTCTAATTTTTGACAGTATTTTGCGTTACCAAAAGTTCAGTTCTATATTTGCTTTCGGCTAATGGTATTGTTGGTTGTGGCAGTGATGAGGAGCTTCTTGGTCAGGGTATTGAACTAAACGACAACCTGCAAAGTGTTCTGGCAAAACATGATGCTATTGCATCCGGTTCTCCAATTCCTTTACAAATAACTAGTTCTATTGCACCACCGTCTAGTGCCCACAAATCCCCAGTCAAACCTGCTGAAGAAAAAGAAGAGAACTCGAATACAAGCGTCCCAGCCTCTCCCCCAGTTCCTGCACCAATAAAAATTGAACCCGAAGAAGAAGAGGAAGATGAAGATGATTTTGCTCTTCTTGCTAGAAGGTAGATCCTCCACTTTGGAGCCAAATATTGCCAACCCATTCACCTAATTGGTTGTCCTTTTTACTTGGTCCCCGGTCAAAGGGGTTAAAATGAAAAAATAGCTAAGGATACTGGTCAAATGGGTTTTAAGTGTATTTTTATGCTTACGAAAGTCCTACATTCAACTTAAAAATGGGTTATTAACTTAATATGTTAATTATTTGTAAAAAGAACCGACGTCTGAAATGAAGTCCACTCGAGCTGATCTGTTTTGATATGCTCAAAGAATCTAATGATTTCAAGTTATACTCAACCCGCCTGTTTTGTCACACCTACTCCTGTTATTATTTTTATTTTCTATTTTTTGTCTTCTATCATCTACACTATAGGTGGCATAATGGGCAGGTAAACAACACAGCATGTCATTTGCATTTGAGTCGCATATAATTTTGGTATGGTTTGGGTTTTTTCGACTCTAAACAAATTCTTATCCCAATGTTTTCTGAATCAAGTGACTTCTAGTGCTTAATGCACAATAAATTACCGATTTTATCCGTTAGAAGTTACACATAGCCAAAATCAACGGATTTATGAGTTAACGGGTCAAAATTGCAACTTCTAATTGCTTTTTATGTAATAGATTATATGCTTATGTAAAGTTGTAAAAGCTTCTTATTTATCTGTCTATTTGCAGGCACTCGAAAGCACAAACACCCGTGTCTCAAAATGGTTCTGTGGTAAACGAATCAGGAACTACCCCTGATCCTTCAATGAGTATGGCTTTAACTATAACCGACCCGCCTCCACCGGTGAACACAACCAGAGCCGATGACATGATAGACTTTTTGAGCCTCACCTTATCATCTGTAAATACATCTTCCCCACCCTCTCAACCACCACCCGCCACTTCCCCAGAAAACATTGACCAATCACCGCCAGTTTCCGCTGCCACAGAGAATTATCCCCACCAAACTCAACCATCCTTAACTAGTTATGTCGTACCATGGGCTCAGTCGGAATCGCAGCCACAACCTCAACCACAGGTACAGCCGCCGGTTCAACCACAACTACAGGCACAGGTTCAGCCTCAATATCAACAAAACTACTCAGCTAGTTATATTCCACCACCATGGGCTGCAACCCCTGGCTATTACACCAACAACCCGTATGCTGCTTCGTCAGCGCCTTATACCAACAATCCGTATGCTGCTCCTTATAATAATGTCCCTTCACAGCAAGTAAACTCGTATTCAAATAATTTGAGGGCAGCAGGTATGAGTGGGGATGGTCGGGTACCGTCAAGTGCTGGTGATGCGGGACAAAGACCGTTTGTTCCTTCATACAGATTATTTGAAGATCTTAACATACTTGGAAATCCAAAGGCAAGTAGCACATCATCCAACTTTCCTGGGAGTTCTTCAGGTCAAAGTATGATGGGTGGAAAGAAATGAAATTTGCAGAAAGTTTAACCGAATTTGGTATAATCAGAATTTATGTGTTCCTGTCAATACAGTGGTTGGTTTGTGTATTGGTGTGCATTCGTTTAGATCAATTTCTTGGATTTAGAAGAACATAAAAGAACCCGTTTTTGTGTCACTTGTACTGTGATTTGAGTATATGGTTTTGTATCTATGAACGGGTTGATAGATTTAAACCTCTGCGATTGTTCGCCACAATATATGCTCTTGGTTTTTTAAACTAGAAGGTCGTCTTAGCTTGGTCATCCGGAAGACCTATTTTTTCTTACTGTTCTGATTCAAACAAAAATTTGCATTTGGTTGTAACTTGTATGAGATCATACCATGCAGCATATGCTCTTTTATAGTTGTAGACATCAACATTCCGAATACCCTTATTAATTTATTAACTATTTTAAACATTTCACCTGATATACTTATAATACCTTTATTAATTAATTAATTATACTTTCCTTATTTGTTTAGTCAAATTTCTTATTACATGATTACTTTATTTAATTATCAATTTAATTTATTACTAGATTATTATCCCGTGTAATATGCGGATAAACATATATAGTTAATGACATGTTAATTTTATATAATGTAGTCTATTAATCATAAGTATAGATTCAAAAATATAAAAAAAAAGATGATGTTATTAATTTTATTTTTTTCTGTAATGTATACTTATCAATAAACGATATTATTAAATATTAACATGTCAATAATTAGATAAATATTAAGCGAGACAATAATCTACTTAGTTAATAAATTCCATAAATTTAATAACTAATACGTAAAAAAGGATTATCGAGAGAATCAGTTAAAAGTTAAAGTATTTAAGTTGTGTTTTGACATATTCAAAGTTAATGGCAACATTATCAGAGTGATCCAAAAGTTAGAAATGTTTCATTAAGACTTTTTTTGACAATGTTTTGTATTGAATATTGAAGCCATCATCAAATGTATAGGTACTACATGTCTCTGTCACATGTTTATGTAATGAAGGTGCATACATAATAAAACGTTCATTCTATGATACAATACAATCTACATAAACAAAGTTCAAAATGTCATAACAAAATATTTCATAGTTTATTTATAACAAAAGAAAAACATTTGCTTAAAATGTGAGAGGATCAACATCTACTTTAGATGCTATAACTATGAATTTTTGTATAGTAGATTTGAACTAAGATTAAGCATTAATTTTTTGACTTAATTCTTTGTTGTTGCTATAACTGTTAATAACTTTGTGTAAATGTTAATTACTCAAGTACATCAATACAAATAATTAGATATTACAACAACACCAACTATAAAAATAATATATGTTTCATCTCAAGAATGTATTGAAGTCCCCGAGTATAACACTAATTTGAATCGTACCATAACAATGTATTGAAGTCCCCGAGTATCAAACTACAACAATCATTGGTTCATTATTCTTCTCCTGACTCGAACGAGTTTGCGACCCGCTTCGACTTGAACCGAGTCACATCCCGACTCGCAAGTCAGGCTAGATTAGGAAGCAATAAGAGTCACCCAGAAAATCGTCATTTTTTGTGTAATTCGACTCAACTTATAAGAGTCGACTCATGACTCGAGTCTGACAACTATTCTCATGAGTAAACCTGACCACGGCTCCATCTATGGGTCATTGGCAACAAAGTTTAGGAAAAATAACTTGTGAATGTAATGAACTATGTAAAAATGTTTATAGTACTGTTTAACATATAATAAGAAATGTCGGGGTTAGTGCCTAGCCTTACGAAGAGTACTGTTTATTTCTGTAATGTGCCGATACATGTTAAGGCTTCTATCATGAGCTTGTTGCCTTTTGAGGAGGGTTCCCTCCCAGTTCGTTACCTAGGTGTCCCGTTAATATCATCCAGGCTTCTTTATCGTGATTGTAGAGTTTTGGTTGAAAAGATGGAAAAAAGAATAACGGATTGGAGAAACAAGTCTTTGTCCTTTGCAGGTAGGCTGGAACTTGTTAAATCTGTTTTGGCGTCTCTCCATGTTTATTGGGCGTCTGTGTTTAGTCTTCCTAGTCGTATCATAAAGGAACTTGAGCAGAAAATGCGAGCTTTTTTGTGGTGCCAAGGACCTATGAGGAAAGGTAAGGCTAAAGTTTCTTGGAAGTCTGTATGTTTACCTAAACAGGAGGGGGGCTTAGGGATTAAACGCATTGAAGTTCATAATAAAGCCCTCTTGACCACATACATATGGAGCATTCTTACTAACAGGGAATCGTTATGGGTTAGATGGGTTCACTCGTTTAGGCTTAAAGGGCGTAGTCTTTGGGATGTGCCTATTCCAGCAACTTGCAGCTGGGGTTGGCGCAAACTTTTGCAGATTCGTGACCAGGTTCGTCCCTTTATATGGTCTACTATTGGAGATGGCAAGTCTATTTCAGCATGGTATGATAAATGGACAGCAAGTGGGCCGCTTATTAACATGGTTTCGACAAGAGAAATAAGAAGAGCAGGGTTCTCACTCTCGTCTAAACTTGCTGATATTTGGGAGGATGGTAATTGGAAATGGCCGGTTGCATGGTATGATTTATTTCCTGTTCTTATTCAACTCGATGATATTCACTTCACCCACTCACCGGATGCGTTGGTTTGGAAAGATCAGAATGGAACTCTAATTCCATTTACAACGGGGGGAGTATGGGAGACTATTCGGCAGCATGAACAGGTGGTGGAATGGCATAAAACCATATGGTTCTCTCAATGCATACCTCGTCACGCATGCTTATTATGGCTGATTTTCCACCGTAAACTTAAGACACAAGATAAATTGAAACCATGGGATGTTGGAGGCAAGATGAATCTCAACCTTCAATGTTGTCCCCTTTGCCAAAGGGGTCCGGACTCACATAACCATTTATTCTTTGAGTGTATTTTTTCTAAACAGGTTTGGAGTTCCTTACATCAACTAGCTGGTATGGGGCATGTTCAAGAATATTGGGACGACATCAGCAGATATTTAGTAACGAAGTCTTCATCCAACTCAGCTAGGAGTGTTATTGGGAGGCTAGTTGTTGCTGCTGCCGCTTACTACGTGTGGCAAGAACGTAATAATTGTCTTTTTTCACGTAAAGAACGACCTGTGGCACAAGTGGTAGAATTAATCAAGAATACGGTTAAATGTCGATTAGCTTCATTGAAGTTTAAAGATACACCAAGGGTTGCGCAAATGTTGGACGCATGGAAGTTGCCGAGAGGCGTTATGCTTGGGGATCCAATGGCGAGGATGTGACTTGATTTCTATCTACTAGTTTAATTTGTTTGTTTAACTAGCTAGTAGTATTACTATGTTGTTGATGATTGCTTTTAGCTTGATAACATATATGCGGCATGTCGTATATATGAATTGATATGGTACACTGCCATGTCACTTGTACGAACCTTTATTTTGTTGTGATATAATATACTCACCGGGGTAATCCCATTACCCAAAAATACAAAGATAGAACTTAGTCAAAACATTTAATTGCCATAGAAACTCAATGCCTACTATCTCCGATAAAGTTAATTATGACTACGCATGCATTATAAATCTTAATACTTATTCTAGGAACACATTGGGCAACAAAGTTCGAGCACATAAGATAAGTTAAGCTAGCATGGCAAAACATGCATTCAATCCGTTCA
>JAOEHQ010037785.1:0-12622 GCA_025447715.1 Asclepias incarnata | reverse complement strand
AACTTCATGATCATGATTTTGTCTATACACCTTAAGAATTTTAGCTATAAGCACACTTAACAAGTATTATGACTCCGCCCCTATATGTATGGTGTCGATCCGGTTTGTGATGATGACATTGCGCTTATAATTAGCTTAGGAGCCCTTATTTTCTGGCTCGGTTTAGGTCCATAAATTCTCAGAGACTGCCCTTAATGCATACAATGTCGAAGCCACGTATATCTAAGAGGATGTACCAGCTTTATATTATATATGTTAATGTTAATGTTAATTATACCCGCTTAATTAATTAGTGCTATTATAAACTTGTATTTGAACTTCATGATCATGATTTTGTCTATACACCTTAAGAATTTTAGCTATAAGCACACTTAACAAGTATTATGACTCCGTCCCTATATGTATGGTGTCGATCCGGTTTGTGAGGATGACATTGAGACCGAATTGACCACCTCCTTTGAAGTGTTTGATCGCTAATGACCTTTGGATTCTCGTTTACAAGTTTGTGGGGTTTGAAACAGCCCTCTTTTGCCTCTCTCGCGGAAATCTGCTAGGAAATTCTTTGACGCCATTGACGTACGTACCACCGTTTGGGTGCTTTGGAAGTTTATAAACGAGACCACTTTCAACTTAATTGCACAACCCACGCTCCCATGCCCTAATTAATTAAGCAATGGCGTGAAGCTTCTTTCCTTCCTTTGAATTACAAAGTTAGTAGGAAATATTATTTTGAATGAGTGATTATGCAACCATCTTTCTTCTATTTCCCACTTTAATTGCATAACTTTAATAGCATCTTGCTAGTTTATTCACATAATTCAAAAATATCATTACAAAAAAATAATATTTATATGCATGAATACATGATCTTCACTATTATTATATATACATCGAAATTTTTTTAATTGTACATCCAAAACCGTACAAATATACACATATTTAATTTGTACACTTGTATAAGCTATACGTGAACGTTCCCCATGCTTAAAATGATGGTTAAGATTTACACGTTGTTAATAGTTGTGAAGAAGCAATTTGAACATATCCAATATATATTGGTTGTAATGTCCATCACAACTTTGTGTACATTCTATAATATATTAATATATTCTATCGTATTTTATCAATACTTAAAATACCTATAATACTTTCATTAATTTATTACATATATTTTTCTTATCTATTTAGTCAAACTTTCTTTTTTATATAACTACCTTATTTAATTATATATTAATTAATAATAAATTTTTTAATTCATCAGAACACTATTAAAAATCAAATGTTCAGGCCCGTCGTATTACGTGGATACCCATATATATATATATATATATATGCATGCATTAATTAGTGCCAACTATGTTTTGTGTTATGTGTACTATTAGCATTTAGCAAAGTATTAAAGATATGAACATTAAAGATTAAACTAAACTAGACGTAAGTTCGCGCGATGCGGTGACGATGGTGGTAGTGGCAGCGGTGTGGTGGTGGCGGCGACGTTGAGTAGTGTAGGTTATTGATGTAAAAGTAATTGCTGTAAAAAGAGGGTAGTGTTGTTATTTTAAAAGTTGAGGGTAGATGTTGTAAAATAATTCATTAAAGGTATTTTTAGTAGACCATATTTGTTAGTTGTTAAGTATGTTAATTGTATAAGATCAAAAATGATATTTCAATTGTTTGTGCTTATAAAAAGGAATAAGATGTTTTATAAGAGATTAAAGATTAGTCTTAACACATATGGTTCACTACAAGAAATCAGACATTCAGAGACGACATTTGTCGTCCCCAAATACCTTTCGCGACGATATGCTTCGTCTCCGAATGTTTTCAGCGCCGACATTTGTGACGACGAGAAGTGGGACCCACGAGCTGAAAAGAAAATTTAAAAATATTCGGGGACAACAATGTCGTTGCCGAAAGTTTTTTTTTTATAAAAAAATGATAATAAATTAAAATAAAATAAGTGAATTAAAATTAAACTACTTTCGGGAACGACATGTCGTCGCAAAAAGTCTTTTCCACAAAAAAAATAAATTATACAACATAAATACAGTATGTATATGTATACTGTATTTATATTATATATATGTATTTATTTTCTAAAATAATAATTATATTGTTTTTAATACAATATTTTGCAAATTTTTCCCGCTTTGGAGGGAAAATAAAAAAACAAAATTTTAGCGAAAATACTTTTAACGACGACATGTCGTCGTAAAACGTTGTCCCCAAAAGAAAAATATGTTTTTATTCTTTTTTCCAACAAATAAAATTCAAAATTAAAAAGAAAAAAAACATTCGGGGACGACATTGTCGTCGCCGAAAATTTGTTGACCCGAAAAGTCAACAATAATTTTTTGGTCGTTTAGTGACTTTTGGGGACGACAATATGTTGTCGTCGATAGCCTCCGGTCTCTTAATATCAAATTTCTTGTAGTGGTTGCATTTGAACTTAATTGTCCTCGCTCTATACGGGTTTTATAACTTTCATGAATTCTATACATTACGAAAGATTAATTAGATAATTAGTAATTAAAATGCCTTTAAACTAGCTACGTTTAGGTCGGCCAAATTAATCCCCAGCTAAGACATTATTCAATTAATGGTTCAGTTTATGATCTTAGCTACATTTAATTAAAGGTACTTATATTTAAATAAAGATAGATACATCTAAAAGATGAAATGAAATTATCAAATCAAATAGAACTATAACTAAACTGTATCATTCAAAACTTAACCTAAAAAGGAAATTAACTTGTATATATTATATTATTGTAGTTTTTTTTTTGGTAAAAGGGTATACCCTGGTTATAATATATTATTGTAGTTTGTACATGCTTTTATTGTTTTAAAAACTATAGATACTTGATATATTCAACTCATACTTATGTAGTTTTTATTTAATGAAGTACGTTGATTGTGTATTGCGGAAATGTAGGACTCGATCTAATTAACAATATTTATAACGATCCTTCAATGATATGATATTACTACAAGAAAACTGTTACTGTTATTTAGTGTAATATATTTAGAAAGTGTACGTTAATAAAAGTTATAAAATTATATCACTAGCTTTCATACATTTTACGTACACATAAAGTTAAAGTTTGTAGATAAAAATCTTTTACTTACAACAATTTTAATACATATTATCACGTACTAGCTAGATGATAAAACATTCATCAGAATAATATTTTTACCTTTTTATGGCAAAAAAGTTTTAGAACTATATATATATATATATATATATTAAGAGCGATATATATATTCGTCATTAAAAAAATCTCATTATTAAAAGAATGAGTAATTAAGAAGAACTTACACTTTTTTTTGTTTTTTTTAGACTTAAACCAACAACTCGTGCTAATATTTATATACTCATCCCCCCGGTAATCTATATTCTCGTTTTTTTGGGACTTAACCTCGTCTCTAACTACTACTATTATTTATTGTGTTGTGCTGGTTTCTCTATATTGAAATTGGTTTAATTACTAAATCGCAACAAATTAAAACACACACCACATTATTAATTAGTTCCTCTAGCTAGATTGGCCGGATATATATTGATAAAATGATCTTCTTAAATTATCGAACAAGAAATCACCAGTAAAGTAAAGTTAGGTGCGTACGTGAACATCGATCTCATACAACTATTTAACTTTATCGAACAAGAAATCACCATATATATGTACTTGGTCAAGAATTTATATACCAAACGTATATATAATATATCCATATCACGTAAAAAAAAAAAAGTAAATCGAAAAAAACTCTACTCCGGTACCGTATTGGTATCAACATGTACAGACAACACAACACATGTTCCAGTAAAATACCTCCACCCAATATCCTACACTTGAGCAAATACCTAAAATATTTTTCAATCATGTTTGCAAACAGGATAAAACCTGCGTCACTTAAAAACATCATATGGTAGGGCCCAAGCTTTATAGGTGGTAGCTGGCCACTTGATCGAGCTAACTCA
The DNA here is from genome assembly GCA_025447715.1 of Asclepias incarnata. Taxonomy (NCBI): domain Eukaryota; kingdom Viridiplantae; phylum Streptophyta; class Magnoliopsida; order Gentianales; family Apocynaceae; genus Asclepias; species Asclepias incarnata. Next base: position 8,640 of record JAOEHQ010037785.1, on the reverse strand, counting down.
AGTGGTTCTATCCATATCACGTACGTATATACGTTATAGGAGTAAACGTCTCATCAAACAAATTATAAATATATACGTGTACAAGTATATATATATATATATATATACGTCAATAAATAAGTAAAGAATAATAAGACGCTAGATTTACCTAATAATTAACAATACCTGAAGCTAGTTATAAACTCCAACAAAACTGAGAATTCGGAAAGCTCAAATTCACACACACATATATATATATATATATAGAGAAAAAAGACATATGTATTAAATTTTTAGTGTAACAATATTTTTGATTAATATAATTGAGTCAAAAAGGTTCCTTTAACTTATAGAAAAGGCTATGTATGTAGAAAAATTTGTTGTTGCTGATCACTAGGACTATATATATATTATTGTTCCGAAACCCTATATTTACATTTCTCTCTCTATCTCTCTTAATTAGGAAGCTGCTTGTTCTCCACCCATTTTTTCAAATTGTGAACTTGGTCTTCTCATATATCTTTCTCTCTAAACTAAGGAAGTCAAGGTGGATCACCGGAGACATGGGAAGAGGGCCCTTCCGGCCGATGAATCGGAAGATATACAAGACGAACTACTATACCAACAAAATAATATAGATGAAGAACAACAATTATTATTCCCAGTTTACTCACCTAGATCCCAACAAGATATGTCTGCCATAGTCTCGGCTCTTTCTCAGGTTATCGGCACCACCAGCCCCGGTGGTGGCAATGATACTCCCCATTCGTCTTCTTTCACCCCTAACAAACAACCACATAGTCAAGAGCCAGGTAGATCTTTATAACTAATTAGTCCATACATATATATAGTTTTATAATACGAATATAATACGATAGCTCAAGTGTTACCCATACCCAAAAAAACACACATAGGCCACTGGAGGAACTTTTGGATAATAAAGAGGCCATGGATTCAAGCCATGCCTCCAACATGCCCCATTGTGCTACGGGAGTTATATATTCCTTGTGGGTGAACAATGGCCGGTGCCAAAAAGCTACCCGTGTCAATGGTGTCTCCGTCAATTTACAGCTTTTTAGGAGATATATATATATATACTTGTATAATATAATGATTTAGTATCAAGTGCAAACCCTAGTGAAATTTTTTCCACTCATTTTAATTTGGATGGAATATTGTAAAGAAAGATTGGGGAATAAATCCGCTTTCTAATAGTCTAGACCGATCGTGTAGATCGGTAACACGGGCTCATTTTAGCTAACATATATATATATATGTATATATATATATATATATGTGACACGTTATCTAGTTATTTTGCTAGCTATCTCACTTTTTAAATATAGCTAGGGTTCTACGCCAGCTATAGGACGACATTATATACAGCGTCATTATTTTCTTCAATCGCTTTGCTTTACGTACGATTTTACTACACATGTATGTAATTAACTTATTGTATTGTACATCACTTAAAAGACTTTTGATATATGTATATTTCACTCTTCAAAAACTTTTATCAATATCGTATGATAAATTCATCGATGATCACTATCGTCACTAACTGCGTCGCGAAAGGTCTTCGTCGACGATTCAACGATGACAACCAGCGTCGCCAAAACCCCCTTTTCTTGTAGTGAAGGAAGCCAGATGATTTACAGTTCTATAACAATATATTGGTAGAGGAAGCCTGTTTGGATCGGTGTACTTATGTGTACTATCCAACTAATTCTAGTGTAAATCCATTTGATAATCGTAGATGCAATTCATCTTTATGATCTAGCTTGACTTGATCTGAAGTTGATAATCACTTAGCTAGTAGGATATCTTACTTAAGTACGTCTTGAAGTCCTTCCTATGAAAACTAATTAACCTGAATTTGATTGTTTAATTAATGAAGGGAACCAAAGGAGAAGACATTATAGAGGAGTGAGGCAAAGACCATGGGGGAAATGGGCCGCGGAAATACGTGATCCACAAAAGGCTGCAAGGGTGTGGCTTGGTACATTTGAGACAGCTGAGGCAGCCGCACTTGCATATGACGAGGCCGCTCTCAAATTTAAGGGAACCAAAGCAAAGCTCAATTTTCCTGAAAGAGTTCAAGGGAGAACTGAGTTGGGTTATTTATTCACTCATCCACAATTACAAATGTCTACTAGTTTCGTACCAAATTCTCATCTAACGCCTCCTCTTCGACCTCCCCCTCAAAGCACGTACACTAATCTTCTTGATTATACACATTTTCTTCCTGGTGTTAATGAACACGGTATGTCATCTTCGAATACAAATGTTTTGAATACCTCATCTTCGAGTGATATGGGAAGTTCATCAAGTGTTGACCTGTCACAATATTGGCAAGATTTTGACCCAAAAGATCATTCAAGAGATCATCAATAGTACTATTACTATTACTATCATATATCATATATATATATGCGCATGCAGCTTAATTAAGTAGCTAGATGGTGGAAGAAGATCAGAGCTTAAAAGTATAAGAATATTACAAGTTTTCCTTTAATTATAAATTGGTCGATCTTTCATTCAATTCTATTTCAAGCAAGTTTATTATATGTGTGTACGTGTGAATGACTAATTTGTTGAAGTGTATGCCGTAGTGGCTTTGTCTTAAAGCATATCCTGTAATCAATCTATATATATATATATGTAACGGGAACTGCTACACCACTACTTTGTGCGATTATAATTAATTAGCAATACGTACAGTGGCCGGCTACGTGCGTCGACCATGCATACAAGTAAAAGAAGCTGCTAGTTACGTCTAATGAAAGTATGAAACAACCAACATAACATTATTGCAGATTATTCTCGTAAATGAAGATCAGCAAAAATACACTTTAATTAATTTGGCCTCAGTTAAAACTTAAATACAATTATTAAATTTAGTTTTAACAGAAGTACTTTTTCTAAATTTTAATTTAATTAAGTGTACGTTTACTTATTACGTACTCACATTAATTGTCACAAGGGACGCAATTGGAAACAATAGCAATATATATTGAAAGTATAATCATTATAAAGGTAAAGTGAAACACAAATTCCGTATTATAGAGTCTATATATCTTGTGATACCGTACGTACAGGTGCTCCGAAATCTATTTGCCGGCCAGTCCTAACTTAATTGTGCAATATATAGTTTGTTACGATCTCTTACACTCTAACTTATGTCGTATTTGTATCAAAGGTTAATTAAGTCATGGACCCGTACGTACGTAGTGATCGATCAAAGTTTCAGTGGAAATTAAAGGGTATTTAGATCGAGCTTTATCAATGATTCTTAATATGGACATTGAAAACAATTTGTCAATCAGAAACAATTTTACAATCATTTATATGTTTCTGATTGACAAATTGTACTCAAAATCTAATATTACTTTTAATATTAGTAACGGTATTACCTAATTAAAAGTCATAATGGTGAAAAGTTATCTGTGTCGATTTAAAATTTTCAACCACGCTTAGTTAAGTTAGTAGATGTATAAATAATCAAATAATAAGTAATATATAATTATAAGTTATAAACATGGATATATTATTAGGGGGAGGTGAATATAAGGTTGTTTCATACCTACGTTTAGGTATGGAACCCTCATATTTTTGTTTTTTAATCCATAAGGTTCATGGGGGCCTAGGTCATTTATTTATTATATAACAAATATTAAATAAATGGTATATGAGGGGTTCCATACCTAAGCTTAGATATGTGACAGTCTTATATTCATTTTTGCCATATTATTATTATCTATTAATTAATTTAACATTTCATATGAATTAGAATAAATAAGTTTTATTTTTATTTATTATAAAATACAATATGTTGTAAGTTATAAATTACTACGGAAAATAAGAATTATGATGGAAATAGATATTTATGGTAATAATGAATATAACATTATTTTTAATATAAGAATTTTAATTATATTAGGTATATATATCTATATATTTATTAATTAAAAGTTTTAATTATTTATGATATTTAAAAAGTAAGATTTTTTATTATAAATTTAAAAAGACACATATTGTTTAAATAAAACGTTACATGTCGATTAAAGAATGTATCAATCTTTTTTTAATATATTGGTATATTGCTATGCTATATGTATAGTAGTCCACTAGTACATATCTTGTTATGTTCAATTCGATCAATTATTTTGTAGGTAGGTATTGCTACAACCCTCGTCTTGAATGACTGTACGTACGTAGCTCACTTATGTTGACAAAGGGATGTATGTAAGCATTATGAGTGTACATGAAATGAAAATTAATATTCTCAAACATATCATCAACACGTCAGTAAATTGTTCTAACATATTGAACCAATATATTGAATTTATTTTACCTTCAACCCAACATACTGAAACATCAATATCTGCATGTTATATCATCATCCGTATTAAATTAAAAACATTATGTTGAATATATGTTTAAAAAAAACTTTGAAATAGAGTCATGGCCCACTTATACAAAATGGTTTCAAAGCCTCCACAAAGATTTTGAATGGGAACATCGACAAATACATTGAAAGCCCTATGGTGTCATTTTGAAGTCTCAATATGTCTATTCTAACATTTTGGGTGGAGATTTTGCAATTGGAGATGGCTTTGATGGCAAGAAATGAAAGGTACTTAATTAATACTCATGTGAGGTTCAATTCTTTGTAAGGATATATGTACATTACACTTTTTAGTATGCACACCACAAAATACTCTCTAGAGAAGTATATATATTACTATTGGACAAGAATAAGATTATGAAAAAGGTGGTTTCGATCTAGTGTGAAAGTAACAAATGTGATGAACATATTAATACATACAAAAACACACGCGGATATATATATATATAGAGAGAGAGAGTTGAGAGCAAATAAAAAGTTAAGGGTACATTTAGTTGTAAAAAAATAATAGTGTTTTCATAGAATTTTTTTTAAGGAAAAGATGAAAAACGAAAAATGTGTTTAATTTTGATTTTTCCAAAATAATTTTTGATTGAAAACAGAAAATCTTATTTTCCAACTTATAATCGCATATTGGAAAACTCAATTTTATAGTTTTCTAAATATTTTTCACTTTAAAAATAATATTTTTCAAACTTGCAACTAAATATATTTTCAAAATTTTCAAGGGTTTTCCAGGAATGAAAACCCTTCTCGTTTTCACGAAAAATGTAAACAAAAAATTGGAAAAAGTTTTATGTAACTAAACGCACCTTAAATATTTATGAAAAAGATGAGAAGTAAAGTGTGACTAAGCTTTACAGGGAAACCGTTAAATATATGAAGTTTTCCGATTTAAGGAGTGAGTCTATGATCACCCAAATGTATAGTCCTAACCACAATATATAATCGCATTCTCATTGTTCAGCTTTTTCCATCATTATATAGACCTACACATATATCTTACAACTATTTATTTTATTTTCAAGGGTAGTGGCAGTGGAAGGACGGCATCAACCCATACCGCACGGAAACACCGCCGCCACCCGTGCGATATGGGTGAGGTATGAAAAGGCTCGCGCGGTTTGTGATCCCGTAGATGTTGCCGCGAGTTGTGAGTGTGTAACATCAATATATATATATATATATATATATATATATATATATATCCATGCGGTGGAATCCCTTAGGAGTAATTACCTGTGATCTTAGGCTTGCGGGTGGCAATGAGTAGGTATCAATTTGATATATAAAATCAAGAGGTTCTTGTCACCGTACTTTTTTTTCCCATATATATATATATATATATATATATATAAATAGAAGAAAGAGTGAGTATGATTGGAAAAAAATAGTGAGGGTTGGTGTATCATGAAAACCACTAGAAATTAAACTATGAAAATGAGGGTTGAAGAGTTGAAATAAGATGACAAAATATAATTGATGAGTTGTGAGGGTTAGTGAGAGATGATGAGTCATGAGTGACAACACGTAGGGAAATGATTCCTGCCTCACAACATTACTATGTCCACCAAGGTGTACTACTTTTTGGCATATAACATATTGTACACAAGTACGTACGTTAATTAAACTAATACTTGTGGTACTACATGGTGTAATTTGTCTGGGATACGAATCGTTTTTCCATATATCTTGAGATGCATGATTTGTCATTAGCACTCCGGTAGGCGTTAAAGGTATACAAAACATGGTCCAAAGACAACGTAACGAAGCAATATCATCTACTTGATTGAGAAATATATATGTTTCAGAATATATTATTAGTAATTTGGACAAAAACGTCTTGCCTAGCTATTACCAGTTGAGCTATATGTCATTTATAGAACTACTCCATTATAGTAATAGTATATACCAATAATATAAGTGGAGTGTATATATGATTATATGAATACTCGTTTCTTGATTGAGAAAGTGAGATCTCATAAATTAATAAAAATGTGCGGGATAATTACGGAAACATGCAAAAAACAATTAATATGAATATTTCCGGCAAGAAAACTCGGGTAGACTAACGGTGTTACATTATATTGCAATTTCTTAATTATTTTAATTTCTTGATATAAAATTATAAATTAGAAGAAGTTAATAAAGAATGAGAGAATAAATGGGGAAAAAAAGCAAGAAATTATAATGACTTACCTGAGAAGCTAAACATGTCTGCGACTTATTCATGGTTGGAGTTCACATTTTCAAAAGGTGCCGACGACCTTCTCCCACCGCCCACCACCCACCACCATCACCAATAATTTTCATCATTGTATGTACGTTTGTCTATATGTATATATATAGATACAGATAAATATGTATAAATGAATTAAGTTGGTTTCTGGACTAAATTAACACCAAGCTATATATATATAGGTTTATATATGATATATATATGATATATGATTATGATTCTATATGTACGTGTGAATAAGAAGACTTGAAAGAGTCACAAAATGCGGCTGTACTATGTTGACGACAACAACATATACTCATGCAAGCAGCTACATATATAATAGTAGTAAAAGTCATAAAACTCGATCTTGTATACTTAGTGTTTGACTCTTCACTAGCAAGTTGCTAGTCTACTAATAATAATTGCCGTTCAAAAATAAATAGGAGTATAGATCTGGGGCAGTCACGCGATTCAGGTTTGGACTAACGGGTTCGGATTGACGGGTCAAAAATCTCTGACCCTAATCTGACTTACTAAAAGTTTCAGGTCAGAAATTTCAACCCTGACCCACAACCTGTCAACCCAACCCACCAACCTGAATAAAATCGGGTTGGCGGGTCGAGTTTCGGGTTGACAGGTCAAATGAGTTAATTGATTAGTCGGCGGGTTGATTTCAGGTCATATAGGTTGTGGTTGACGGGTTGATGGGTTGATTTCAGGTCAAATGGGTCGTGAGTTGTCGGATTGACGGATCAAATGGGTTGGTAGGTCGACATATTTAAAAAAAAATTATATAAAAATAAAATATTTTCGGGTTGACGGGTCAACCTGTTAACCCAAAGGGTCAACCAAAACCCAAGTCGAAAAAAATCAGGTTAGTGGGTTGGCGGGTTGACGGGTCGAGATTTTACAACCCTAACCCTGTTTTTTCGGGTCGGTTTCAACTCGGGTTTCGGGTTGGATCGAGTATTGACAGCCCTGTATATATATATATATTCTTCTTTCTATGTACATGTGATAGAATTTGATCAAAATAGATAAAGGTTTAGACTATTGGGATTGAGGCAACTCCTTCAAGAAGAGACTTCCGTCACGTGACGACACATCACCATCTAAGAAGCCTCACAAAAAGCTTATAGTGAGGCAACTCTTGTAGCTGGGGAGACTTCCGCCATTTCTTTTTATCACATTAAATATTATTGTCTGAAACTTTTGCTTATTTTTTAGACCAAAGAATTTTTTGTGCGTCTTCAAGATGATTAATAATTTAAAATATATTTTACTAGGTCATTTGGTTACCGAAACAACATCGTGTTGGTTAAAAAGGACAAATTTTAAAGTTTTAATGGTCTAGAATAGACTTTTAAAAGTACGATGATTTTAAAGAGAAAAAAATAAAACAAAATTCAATGATCTGAATCGAACAAATCAAAAAATTGTAGGAGTTATAGAATAAACCCAAATAATTATTAAGATTCTAATCAATTAAACTATAATTGATAAAAGGAAAAAATTAAGGGACTTTTTAGACTAACAGGGTTAAGAAGACATTTGTTTGTGCTTTTTCTTCAATCCTATGAAGCATATGAATTATGTTTAAGTTAAAGTTTCATTTTCAAAACAAGTCTTTATATATACTTTTCTAAGAATAAATATAAATATAAACTAATGCGCGCTTAAATAAAAGGTAATTATTACATTCATTGCACGAGTCATTCGATCCTCTATGAAAGTTAACAATTACATTATGAAAAAGTAATATATGCTTTACAGAATCTGCAATAAATAATCATGTATTTGATTCATCGGCAAAATATTCAACTAAAACGAGTCCCAACTATTTTCGTTTGGATATGATTTTAATTATTCTTTATTAATATTATATTATAACCCTTCGTTCATAGGCCCACCAGATGTGTAGGTAATACGTAGACGGCAGACCTCGTTACCAAAGATAAACCGAGAGATCGAGTATGATTTATGTGATTCCCTCTTGGTAGCTCGCTATATGTGGGGGGGGGGGGGGGGGGGG
>JAOEHQ010037774.1:0-12622 GCA_025447715.1 Asclepias incarnata | reverse complement strand
TTCTCCAATTAGAATTTTAGGTTTCTCTTTTATCATATATTAGAGATAATTAATGACATGTAAATTTTTATAATATCATAATTTAACAAACATAGATAAAAGATGTTAAAAAATGGTGATGTTGTCATTTCTTACAATCTTTTTTTTTTTAATATTATTCTAGGCACCATATATGTATATCGATAATATCTTTTATTTAAAAATCATAAGATACTAATGATGTAAAACAAAATACTTATAACCAATATTTATTACGTTATATGATAAAAATCCTATATAAAGTCATTATTTGATAACAACGTACAACATAAAACAAAAGGAAATTTGATAAAGAAAGAAAGAAAAACAAAAATGTGATTTTAAAAAAGATAATATAAAATTTAGGAATTACTTTCCATAATTAATGACCATATTTAAATTTATTAAATTAAAATTAAATCTAAAAAGTTAAAAAAAAGTATATGACATCATCATTTTGATCTAATGGCTCTAATTAAAACTTAAACTTCATCTAAGGGTCCATACTTTTCCAATTATAAATTAAAGTTTCTCTTTTATTATATATTAAAGATATAGTAAAAAGTTACTTTAAGAACCCTAAAAGGTCTTAATGTTTTTGTTTTTTAATCATTAAAATATAAGGGCAGGGTTTCATACCCAAGCTTAGGTGTAAGATAACCTTATACATACATATATATATATATATATATAGATTCATTTTATTTTTTTATTTTTTTATTTTTTTATTCGCTCACAAAAGTAGCCAACCATGAAAATCAAGTGTTCATGTGTTTTGCCGAATGTTCAAATGCAAAGATAGCTTGCTTGCGTGGCTGGGTCAGCCCATTGTTGGTTTAAAACGTCCATGATTCTGCCAACGTACTTGCTAAAAGAATACGCACGTACGTGGAGTTAACTATACAGTCGATGTATCACTTGTCGATTCCAATGATGTTCCGAAAGGGTGGGGTTCAACTTCAACTTCAACTTCAAATCAAATAGATAATAAACTTGCATAATTAAAAGGGTGCTTGAAATTGTGTTATTTGATTATGACATTTGCAAAACAGAATTAATTAATTAATTAATTTAAAAGAAAAGAAATTAGAGCTTGACAAACCATTTAAACACAAAACCTGTTTTGTTTTGTTTTGTATTGTAAACACAATCCAAACTACCCCTAAAAAGAGAACATAAAACATCGCTCTCTATTCTTCAGTTACTGACAAGTCATATGGTTCTATAAGTACAAAACAGTTTGGGATATAGTCAAAATATTTTGTAGTATCTAACCAAAAAAAGATCAGTTTTGTTGGACAAACTTATAAGCACATGGTCCAACTGCCTAATGCACACTAAATGTCACCCCTATTTTTTCCATCCAACAAGCCACAAAACTTCCAAAAAACCAGCTCCTAAGTTCAGGAAATTTGGACCCAAATGACCATCAGTACTTGGAGCATTCTTCAACCTCCATGTTATCCGGTTCCTTAACTTCTGCCATACCACCATCTTTATCCAACGTTTGACGATCCTCGGTCATAATGTTTGCAGCTTCATCGACATTTTTGACATTTTCTGTGACTTGAAGAAGAAACTCAGGAGGAACAGATGCAGGATCCAGCTCAAGACAACCTTTTGGAGCACTTGGAGATTCTTGACCCGTAATCAAATAGGAAGGTATTTGATAAGAAAACCACGACATTTCTTTTTTCAAAAATACCCTTGTTTCTTTGGGGTCTAGATGCCTGTGAAACACCGTCTTAAAGCCAGCGACTTTGACAAGTGGAGTGACGGTAATACCAGTTTCTTCATCGTATTGATCAACTTCCACAATTTCATACTTGTCTTTTACTAAACCCAATGTTTGATCATTCCTGTATAGAGCACACACATCTCCTATCTTAGGAAAAACCCGAATGTTCCCACTTTCCTGTTTTGTGAAATTAGCTTTGTGTGAAAAATAGTTGGGAGCGGAAACGATTTCGTGTTTTCCTGCTTTAAACTCCCCAAATGCTTCCTTGTTGCTAGGTTTTGAATCAAGCCAGCATACCTTCATCTTAAAAGGGTCTACAGAGATTACCTTGCGGATCATGGCATAGGAGCGTGGCATCCCGTCAGGATCATCATAGGCAGCCCATACCTGACCTTCTTCAAAACACCTTTCGCTTCTGTCACGGTCAAAATTATGAAAATCTGAATCTGGTACATCCATCTCATGATCTTTCGAATCTTTGACAGTTTCTGAGCTCCATTCATGTAATTTCTTTTTGATTTCCATTCTTGACTTATTAATGAGATGATTCTTGATATCTGTATCGGAAACATCTTTTTTTACCACAGCAGGTCCAGTTTCATTATTTGCAACTAACCCATCAACATCCTGCTTCGTTTTCACTGAATTTAAGTGCTGAGATGACAACTTAGCTTCTTTTTTCGCAATCTTCCTTCTCAAAGCTTTCTCTCTTTTAGTGTTTGCTTGAGCTTCTTCTCTATCCCTTTTCACTTTCTCATAAGTTTGTTGAACCAATGTAGCAGCTTGAGTAACATCAGCCTGACTGCTCGCTTTTGAAAACGGAACCCACTGGGAGTTAGTACCATTAGCCGGTTCAACATTCATGGTCTTGCACATTTCTACATTCATGACAGTTTTACCCACTTCTTGTGAGCTTTCTGGAGCTTCTGAAGAACCATTAATATTTGGCGGCGGAGTCTCTGTTGCATGAAAAGGTCCATAGCAAGTTGGACATAGAAGATTTTGATTCACGTACATTCTTACAAATTCATACTGCAATTTGCATCTCTTGCATACGGTCCAAAACGTCTTGGACACCATTTGTTTATTCGATGATGAAAGAACAGAGGTCGGGCCCGTTTTAATGGGACTTGCTTTAACTTTTTCCTTTTGAGAATTAGTCTTATCCTTTGCATCGGTAGTAATATCCGTCGCTTTAGCAGCTGTATCATTCACTTTATTAGTTGTATCCTTTCTGTTGACAGTAGAAACCTTTCCTTTAGCGGTAGTATCCTTTGTTTTAGTAACTGTATCCTTTGCTTTAGTAGTAGTAGCCGTATCCTTTGCTTTAGGAGTAGTAGCCGTATCCTTTGCTTTAGGAGTAGTAGCCGTATCCTTTGCTTTAGTAGTAGTAGTAGTAGTATCCTTCACTTTAACCTTTTGTCCAGCTGTAGCCTTTGTGAAATAGTGAAAACCATTTGGTGGTCGCGAACCACCATTTTGAGTCTGAACCTTCTGCTTAAAAACTCTACCATTCCTTTTATGATCATATGCTGATCTTTTGTCTTTATCAGATAGTAAATTCCAAGCTTCAGAAACGTATTGAAATGCCCGATCTGCACCGATAGATTTGTTCTTGTCAGGATGAAGAGCTAAAGCTAGTTTCCGGTAATGCTTCCTCACAGTATCATCATTGGCTAACGGGTTTACACCAAGTATCCCGTAAAAATCTAATTCCCCGTTTATTTTATTTTCAGCAGCAACGTACACATCTAGAATTGCTAAAAATTGGGAAATACCATCAAGGTCTGGATACAAACTTTGAGCCTTCAAAGCAAATTTCTTTGCACCAGTCATGTCCTTGTTAGAAAACTTACTTTCAGCGATTTCTTTTGCCCTCCTGGCTTCATCTCTGTTGCATTCCATTCTTTTAGTTAAATGGTTAATCTACTTCACAACCCCCTTTAAACAGTACTACATTAAGAATTTAGAGTCCACTTCCACAAAATCCAACTTTTGACAACGAACGCAATATAATTTTAGCCCTAATTCAGAAAAAGATAGTTGATAGATTAGTTTGAGACAAATTTACATAAACCAAAATGCGGAATGTGAGGAGGAACGGCTAGAAAAGTCAACAATAACAAGAAAATCAATACGAATAATAATGAACTTTAAGATTAGAATAGCATTACGTCGTGTATTTTGAGTTTCTAACTAGAAAATTTGCAAATAAACACTATAAATGTCAATGATGATCAGACAAGGATGACGTCTCATTTTCAACTGTAACGTTAACTTACAAAAACTCTTTTACGTACATTAACTTACATTCCAATCATAACAAACCACTAGATGGAAACAAATTGGCAACAAATCAAGATATACCATAATTAACCTCTTTTTCTTCAATAGGATCTACAGAGCAAATATCTATCACAATCTATTCATAGCAGACAATCCACAACCCTATTATCAGTGTCACCATTTTCGCTCAGCTTTCATTTTTTCAAGTATGTTCTAGACTGGCATTCATAAATAACAAACGCATTTTCAAATCGTAACTTCACAATTATGGCAGTTTCAATCATATGTAATTATACATACACACATATACATACCTATACATAGAGATAGATATACACAAACATAACTTCATATCTTGTATTCGTAAACACACATACATACTTTAAATCTTGGATTCATACAAAGATACTTATATATACATACATACATATATACATATACATACATATACACACAGAAATAACTTCAAATCTCGAATTCATGCAATACCCAAAAAGAATCACATTTTTATAGCTATGGGTATGATCTAAACACAGGTAACAGCAACATAATAACTAATTTTATAACATTGGAATCACATCAACATCAGCTGTAAATAAATAAAAATCGGATCTTTTAACATATAAACAAAGTTTTTTTAATATATAAATAGCAAAAAAGAAAAAAAAAAACCCTAAAAACTTGGCTTACAAAATAATAAAATGAGTTGGGCAAGGAAAAAAAAAAAAAAAGAAAAGAAAACATACCAAAGGCGGAAGCTTTGTTTGGTTCAGGATTTGAATTACTTACAAGCACAAGCAGTACGGCATATCCATCTTATTAACAAAACAAATCTTATTAGAATTTTTATTTATTTATTTATATATTTGAGTTTTAGTCCTTCTTTTGTTAAGCTAAATCATATAAAATCCCCAATTTATATACCCCCTTACTTAGATTCACACATCTTTTAAACCCTAAAATAACCCTTACTCATGTTAAAATTTAACCTAACTATGGTTAAGTTAACCTAACCATGGTTATATTTTGACTTTTAGGACTAACTATGGTTAATATTTAACTCTAGGTTGGTTTGACCAATCATGAAAATATGTTTTGGATATTTTACATGATAATCGATAAAGGTACCATGTATTTTGATTAATTACCTTAGTTGTGCATTATATGTTTATATAATATCTTATAAAATTTAAACTGTATGGTAAGTTTTTTAAATTGAATGGTATCAATATAACCTCCCATTATATATGAGTAATGATATAACAATTAGCGTAAATAAGATTGAATTTATTATGAATAATAATGTGCATGTAATATTATTTTGTAATGCATACAGAAAAATATCATATCATAGGCAGTGGCGGATCCAGAAAATATTTTTGGGGGTACAATTTTTGGAATAAAAAAAATTGGGGATGCACACGCTAAAAAACCTACAATTTTACACTAAACCTCTACAATTTTACACTAAACCTCTAAAAATTTTTTGAAATTAGGGGGTGCATTTGAACCCCCTCTAAAATATATGCCTCCGCCCCTGATCATAGGTAATAAATAATCTTAAGCTACATTTCAAATTTATAGTTATTTTTTAAATTTACTAGCAGGGTACCCTCGTAATGTGGCGGAACCTCTATAAAAACGACTGTTAAATGTGACATTATTTTTCCGTTGCGTGATGTACGAACAAACTCATGGGTTGTATGTAGTCAAAATTGAAAGGCCTTTTTCTTCCCTTTAAATTAATTCTGTAACTTGAAAATGAAACAACTTTCATTAAGTACTCAGAGCACATAGTTATTTGAATTTGAAAATGACTTAACAAAATGTAACTTAAACATAACTTGCAATATACTCTTGTTGAAAATTAATTTTCAACGATAGAATTCATACGTTATAATATGGTGTAGATAAATAAATAATTTAAAATAAAAGAATCGAAACATAGTACATGTATAATGGTATTACAAAATAGTATTACGAGTTAGATGTTAACGTCAACAACGAACAAAAGGAAGAAAATAAAGTCATTCGTCGGTTATGGTTCATAACATTTGGGAATCTTGTTTCCATACAAAACCCTATTATATTTGAATTTGAATATATATATATATATAAAAAGTATCATTGTCAAAACGAATGTTTATTTGTGTTTGGTGTGAGAAGACATAATAAAAATGTTATTCTAATTCTAATTAGTTTTAGATATGGCGAATGTAAAGCATATTAGTTTCCAAAAGATAGTTCCAATAAAATAAAATAAAAATAATGGAAAAACTAAGTCTTACATATAAATACTAACTAGAGTGTTCGCGTCGCCCGATGGGCGGCGTCCGTTTCGTGTTGTTGTGAGTATCTATTTTTTTTTAAAGTCAACACAGAACCACACAATCTTGTATTTGTTTGCCTAAAAGCTTAACAAAAATCTTTATAAAAAAAAAAAAGAAGATAAACACATCCTACACAAGAGGCAACGCTGGGGTTGAACCCAGAACCGCTTAATTGAAAGGCAAAACGAGAACAACTCAATCACTGATACATTTTGTTATTAATGTTGTGGGCAATATCATAACCACATTCAAAAGTTTACAGCATCGAGTACATAAAAAAACAAAGAATAAAAGACCAAAAAAATTGAAGTAAAGTTTTTAATATATTAGTTGGAAACCAAAATGAAAAAAAATTGTACAAGAAACCAATAATAAAATCCGAGAAAAAAAACTCAAATGGGATGCGACGTGATAGAATTTGTGTTAAACGGGGGTTTATAATATATTAGTTGGAAACCAAAAGAAAAAAACTATGCGATAAATCAATAATA
Source organism: Asclepias incarnata (assembly GCA_025447715.1). Classification (NCBI taxonomy): domain Eukaryota; kingdom Viridiplantae; phylum Streptophyta; class Magnoliopsida; order Gentianales; family Apocynaceae; genus Asclepias; species Asclepias incarnata. Next base: position 5,759 of record JAOEHQ010037774.1, on the reverse strand, counting down.
AAACCCGAGAATAAAGCTAAAATGGGGTCAACGTGGCAAAATCCAAGCGACGTTATGAAGTGCGATGTGACGGAATCAGGTGATTGAAAGGTCAGTGAAATACTGTTCACTCCATTTGATTTAAATAAGAAAGAGTAATATAATCAAATATATATTATTCAAAGAAAAAATACCATAAACTTTAGAAGGGAGAGGGAGTGGTTCGGTGTTTGATGCGACACCGATCAGCACCGAGCGGCAACACCGTCGCTGGTGCCTGGTGACCCAATTCGGGGTTGAAGAATCGAGCTAAGTCACCAATGAAGGGAGCGTGCCTTTTTGCTTCACAACGGTCATTTTTAGGACTGTTTCATTATATTTATATATATATTTAAAAAAAAACATTTTAACACTTTAAATACACTACACCTTCACCATTTTCAAACCACAACTCATTTTTCTTTACAACTTTCTTCCAATTTCTCACCAAATCCCAACCTTTTTCTCACAAAAAAATATCTTCCAATTCCTCGTCCGACCACAGGTATCCGTCTTCGACCGACGAATCCACGGGAACCTCGTTGCAATTTTTGCTTAACGCGTATGAATATCTTGAAGACACGGCAAGCTCTAGCACTTTTCGTCCCCGTACAAGCATAGATCGTTGTCAACACATTGGTCTTCAAACTCTACTAAATGATTGGTTCATTGAAGAACCAAAGTACGACGAAACTTACTTTCGAAAGAAGTTTCATATGGATAAAAACATGTTTTTGAGAATAGTGGAGGACATTGAAACGAACTTCCCGTATTTTCAAGAAGGTTATGACGCTAGATTTAGGAGAAGTTTTACAGCGCTACAAAAATGCACCTCGGCCATTAGGCAACTTGCAACGGGCAATCCGCCCAATGAATACGATGAGTACATGGCCGCAAGAACGTCACGCGAAACTCTTGATTTTTTTTGCGACGCCGTCATTAACTTGTACGGTCGAGAGTACTTACGTAGGCCGACTCAACACGACGTTGCACGCATTTTAAACTAATATAGTTTGCGGTTTTATTTTTACATAAAACATATAAACTAAATATTTCATTAAATAAAATTTAAACTAGTACATTTTTACTACAACTAATATTAAAACTAATTGGACAATAATATAATAAACTAATACAAATTACAAATAAAATTACTTAAACATACTAAAGTAATACAAATTACTAAAAACTTAAAAAACTACCACATTCCATATTCCTTAGGGTCGGTGTAATATGGACACTTCACATCATCGACTACACCGACCGTTTTGGTTTCATCAACCCCGTTTTCCCACATGTCGGCGCACACCATCTGGTTTTGCAACGTGTACAAACCGCTGGTAATTTCTTCAATCATTAAATCCGTCTTCGTTATCTGTGAGTGCTTAAATGCATATATAAACATTTATAATTCTGAAATTTTAAAAACCTGACTATTTTAGTATCTTTACATCATTCTGATACATGTTTACACTATATATCATTTATCTCCTAAAATAGCTACATTACCCTCTTTATATCAATTACTTTTACGTCAATTCCCTACACTACTCGGCGCCGCCACCACCACCACCACACTGCCTCTGCCTCCAACACAACATTACGCGGGTACCCCTCTAGTTTCTTCTAAACACTCATCCTTACACATTTCTTTCCCACATCTCTTTGCATACGCTCATTACATTTTAAAAAAATGGTAAAGAAAGACACCATGTCCCCGGAACCGCTTTGGATCATGACCTCCCCGTAAGGTTTGATGCCGATGAAATACATTCATTTAATACCCATATGATTTGGGCATCCCTAAGGATCGAACCCGCGTCTCTCAACTTCACATGTGGCCCCAAGTTACATTAGTAATGGGTACCACTCCATCTATTGATGGATTTACACTCATTACATATAAACACACAAACGAAAACATGCATATATCCCCATAAAAAATACACACTCATCACATTTCGCCCCGTCGCGTTGCGAGATACCTTCCTAGTGTGTGTGAGTATGTGTGTGTGTGTATATATATATAGGAAAAATGATAAATCCTCCTAATAATCTTCCTGATGTCAAAACTATATGCCAAGTGTAATCCATTAATTTTCTCTCATAATCTCAACATTTTATTTTACCAAGTGTCATGATCACATTGTTAGGAAGATCTTTAAGAGGATTGTTTAGAAGGATTTTTCATTATATATGATGATAGACCCCTTCGTACATACGAAAGGTTATGTATACGAAGCTCCATTATGGAAACTAATTAATAGGAAAAGATCATAATCCTTCCCTAAAATATTAACACTAAATCCGGTCCAATATAAACTGGATATACATCCCATAATTCAAGGGATATGAATTATTAGATAAGGCAACTAAATCAAGATAAATATTATCTTGATATGCCATATTATGGAAGGAGGTAATCATTAAATTATCTTCCTCTCCAAGAAAGAGGTCAACTATAAAAGGATGCCTCTACACCACAAAACCGGCATGACACATGACCGAGAAAAACCCTACATTATAATTGGCGTAAAAATAGTTCCTTAACTTCGGAGAATCGCCAACAAACACTACAAAAACACATCACCCATCCTAACATCTAATCCACAAAGGTAGTCGCGGTTTGGTAATCAATCAATTGGCGCCATCCGTGGGACCAAGCTGAAAAACTTCACAATAACCCACTAATCTTACCACAACGATGATTCACTGAACCATGTCTACCGCTAGCCAGGAATCCGGAATCAGATCCATAAATCTCGTTCTCCTTCTGAATAAGATGATCCCATCGAATGTTTGCAATCAGACACGTTAAACCTAACTGTAAGTACGGATTCGGATTTCACATAAAATCATCAAAAAAGGTACTTTCCTAACGTACTTCATATACCAATGATTTAAAAAATATTTGCATGTGGTTAAGATATTAAATGTGTTGGTTCCATGAAACATCTTTACATGGTTTCGATCATTAAATATTATGTAGTAACAATCACCACTTCATTATCTAAAATCCCTTTACATGCGTGTTGAGATTTTTATTTTTTCAACAGCTAAGCAATGCTAATAAACGTAAACTATTTATACTAAAGTATTCTTGAGTCTATTTACAATATTCAATGAATATTGTAAATTGTAACTTTTGTCTACTTGTAAGATAGGGATAACTTTTTTTTTTAAATCAACTTGAGATGCTGATAATAATATGAATTAGGAGATGGGTAAGAAATCATTACCGTTATTTTTATATGCATCTTAATATTTTCGTCATATGGGCGGATGAGCCTAATTTTGATCTAATGCAAGACCAACAAAAATCATTGCCGTAATTAAGAGTCATTAATGAGCAACTTCATAGGGCCGACACAATAACTTAGAACATTTATCTTTCCGCATAAATCGGGACCTAATATAAGCAATGATTTTGAAAATCTCTTACGAGCAAAATAAGTTCTGATCTTATTACCTTAAAAAAGGGATTCAAAACGTATATGTACAAGCCGTAAATATTTTCCATATCTGAAAAATGGAAGTTGTAGGCTAGCCGTATTAAATATCTTCCTATAATCATTCTTTTTTCTTAACAATGTCTTATGTCTCCATAAGCACTAGCCGATTTACAATCCCTATGAATTAACTAAAAGTCTATGGAGGCCTGAAAGAATTAATTTAAATCCCTCCAGCCGCGGCTCACAATTAAATATGATTGTGTCACGAGTCGCGATTCAAAATCGACCTACTAAAATTACTGCATGAGTCCGTTAAGCTGGAGGGTATCATCGCCAAGTCCCACGAAGACAATAACTTAATTAATTCGTTCATCGATGCTTCGAAAAATTAATTGTTTTCATGAGTTACGGTACAGTCTCACTCTTCGGAGCCCGAGGCATGAGGTAAAAATTCTCCAATCAACCTACGTGGACGTTCGCACCAAAAGGTATGCACCAAAACTACAAATTAGAATTTTCTGCCTAGGGTACATATAGCTCATATAATGGTGATCACTTACATGATAGTCTGATCCATATACCGAGCATAGTTTACCTGTAGTATGATTTATATTTTGTACATAGTTGATACTCCTAAAAGGCATATGCCTTACCAAGTACCTATCTCTTTGTACATCAAAAATTCCCCATCACATGAAACTCCGGATATGGTTCCCTACCCTTCGTAGGTTAGATGACCTCCGTAGAGCAAACCGCCGGGGATAATTACCTACCTTTTGTATGTTAAATAACCTCCGTTGAGTAAAACTCCGGATATAACTTACCCTCCACAAACCTAATGCCCCAAAAGAGGCATACCTACCACACTTAACACATGCGATGTAAATACATGCTATATGCATAAAACTTTTGTATATACAACCTAAGGAAAACTCGAAACCAAAATGGACTACTAGCCTCGAGCTCACGGTTCTTTCAAATCCCTGTTACATACAATCTCTCTTTCTCAATATTATGGCCGAGAAACAAAGGAATCATAATTCCTTTACGACGGTGGTTGACGGCTAACAAATACACAACATCTCACAATCGATGTAAAAAGGCATTCAATCATCCCAAAACTTTCGCTTAGCTCAATAAGGTCGCAACTACAATTAACCTCCGACCCACTGCCTTTTAGACAACCCCTCTCTGAATACGGAGGCCAACAACTACATGTCTTACAATTGCTATTATGCCTGGGGGGCTTGACGATACGGAGAGTTGTACACAACCTCCCTTGACAATTCCCTAACAACATTTGAATACCCAACGACCTACTTCGCTTTTTCTATTCACAAAACACCTTTTTCCCAACACGCTTAAACAAAGTTTCATTCGAATGTACCATATGTAAACGTCCGAGTCATGGGACATAGACTCTAGTCTCTCTCAAAAAGACTCATCAAAAGGAACCCATAGCCATAAAAGCACAATTACCCCCAAATAAATGAATACACTATTATCAGAACCTTACACAATGCATAAGCCATTCTTGTTGACACGATACCCTCAAAAACCTTTTATCACCTCTCCTTGCTAGATAAGTTTACTCAACGCACAATGGTATTAGCCAAAAGTGATTGCCACCTAGGCCCCAGCCTCGTGACAAATATCAAACAATTTCCATTCTTGAAACCAAGATATTACTTCAACCTCCAATTAATTGGGGTAGTATCTATACTCATAAAGTCACAAAAAAATGATGATTTCACATATCCTACAATGGTTCGAGTTTCCACACATAAAACAATAAAAACGCTATAGAAGACCGGAGGGAGTACCCTTCGTAACCATACATTCGATTGGAGGGGGTGCCCTCCGTAACCAGCCAAGACATTGGTCATACCAGACTTCGCAAAACCAATATGGTGGACAACATAAACCACCACTCGAAAAATAACAAGGAATATCAAAAGCAGACGGTAAATGATTACAAACACTATTCATGGGAAGACAAAATGGTCTCGTTCAGTGACCATACAAGTCTTTATCAGGTATTTCACTCGAAGAAGTAGGGAATTAACCCTCCGTCAATTGACATCTTAAAGAATGGTCACCTTTGTATAAGGACCAACTTGGGAAAGCCATATAGGATACAACATGCCTACAGCAACAGAGCATACAAACTCGTGACCTCGGAAGACGATCCAGTGGACCGCACCTAAAACAACGCGAACCTCCGTAAATTCTACTACTAATTAGCATTTATCATGTCCTTAATAAAACTTGATTTATTTTTACTCGGTG
>JAOEHQ010037763.1:0-12623 GCA_025447715.1 Asclepias incarnata | reverse complement strand
TACCGTACTAGAACTAGGCAATGGACTAGCAGTAGAAGGAAGAGCAGGAGTAGTTAAATCTGTGAGATGATGATAGACAATTAAACATAGATTAGCAGAGGGGATAAACATGTAAGTAGCTAAATCTGTGAGATGATGATAGACAATTAAACATAGTACCAAGGACATGCTCAATTGTGGTTTGAAGATTATCAAGTTTTATGGGTTTTGATTTTGTTTAACCTAATTTTCTCTTTTCGGCTTTATGTTTGTTTATATTCAATTCTTTTATTTTTTATATGTTTACTTAATGTTTGTGTATGACACTTTATATTTAGTTAATTTTTGTGTGTAAAACCAGTTTTTACAAATGGAGTATCCTATCAATATACGTATATGCTGTTAAATTTCAACGAGTGTATGACACTCTATATTTAGTATATTTAGTAGATGGAAATTATGAGAAGGCCAAGGAGATTTAAAGAGATTAGTGGAGGTGAATAGAAACCAGTGACATTTGTCACATTGAAGTTTCGTATAGTTCCAAACAAGGTTTGTTTCGTATGCCCATGGTAAGAAACCAGTGACGTCTGTCACATTGAAGTTTCGTTTTTTGAAGTTTGTAAATTGTAAGAAAAAGTTAAATTACTACTTGAAATTGCTTCTTGCTTATTTGTTATTGTCATTAAGCATGTATAGTGTATACAAATAGAATCAGTAAAAACAATTCACAAAAATCATGGGCTAGAACACCTTTATTTAGGACCTGCCATAATATTTTTTTTACTACACACTACTTATTTGATTACTCTCTATTCCAAAATTAACAATTGATTAGAGTTATTTAATATTTAATAAGAATTACTATCTAAATTTCATATACGCGACCCGTGTCGGGACACGGGTTTTACATCTAGTTTATACTATAGACTATATAGTATGTAATTTTTATTTGCATTTTGTTAATGTTTTTATGCCATCAAAATGGGTTCTTTTTCATGAGCCTTTTGGTTTGTTTGGTGTGACTTATTTGCAAGTCAATATGTAGCCGATTACTTTTAAATTAGATCTCCTTAAATTATCTCTCTATCTTTATTTATTATTTTAAACATCTCCATTTAATATACATATTTTGCTCTTATATATTTATATCATCTATCATTTAACTCATAAAATATCTACATCATCCCTCTTTACATCAATTACCTACACTACTCGTCGTCGCTGCCACCACACCATTGCTGCCACCACCACTGCCAACGCATTAAACGGGTACACCTATAGCTAGGGGTGTAAACGAGACGAGACAGTTCGCAAATTACTCGAAATCGACTTTCAAATTATTCAATCGACTCGCGAGCTTAATCGAGCTTATGCTATTTTACAATTTTAACCTTGAATATTATATATTTTTACATAATTATTATCCTACCGAGCCGAGCTTAATCGAGTCGAGATTGAAATTATCGAGCTTATAGGACTATTTTGATTTAGAATTTAGTATAATACTTAATCGAGTCGAGCCGAGCCGAGCTCGAAAGTGTCAGTTAGTAAAGCGAGCTCGAGCTCGAGCTAAAGGCTTGGTCGAGTTTCGAGCTTCGAGTTTTACAATCGAGTCGAGCTCGAGCTTGGCACTGTGTCGGCTCGACTCGGCTCGATTACACCCCTACCTATTGGTACTATACTATAATATACAGGAAGAGACAAGTGTCTTAAAATTTGAAAATTTTAAAAAACCATAAATATGGTAAGTCATTAAAAATCATTAATTAATATACAATAAATTCAACGTTAATCAATTTGTCAACAATAATATATTATTTTTTGATAGTCAAATTTAAAGTTAAATACTTCTTTTACATCACCATTAGTCACCGACGGTCGATAGAATCGAATGTCGTCGTCCTTAGTTTTGTCTTTACGTTGAACCTATATAACTCAACGCATTACGTGAGTAAATTTTCTAGTATATATTATATAAACTTTCAAAAATCTTAAGTTTGAGTTTCAACCTCATCCTCTCATTTTTGGAATATATATATGAAGATGATGATGTGGATATTATAGGTGTAAATTTTAGTTTTGTCAAACAGTCACAATGGAGACGCGTGTACAAATCTCTCTTCCACGCGCCGCGAGTAGGGACATCCTTCATTTAATTCACACAAATTTATAAAATATAAAAACATGAAAACAGAAAACAAAAACAGTTTTTCTCAACTGTCTGTCTGGCTCTCCCTCCCTCATTTCTCCTAGTCCTAGCTTTGTATTCATGGTAAAATAAAATGTTCTTCTTCTTCTTCTCACTTAATAAACATATAAATTTACTACTTCATATATATCTGAACCCCCACTACACACACACACACACAATAATATATGTATGTATGTATGTATTATTTGTATTATAATAATTGTCAAACAACGGGGGCGGAGAGCTGCCAGAAGTTGAACCTGTCGAATAGAATTCCACATAACACTAGCTTTATATATTTAGTGTAATTTTCATATAAATTTGTACTCGAACATACTGATTATATATACATAAACATTGATATATAACTTTGATTATATATGAACAAGTATTCTGGTTGCTACGTGCGCCCATATATATATATATATATATATATGCATGTAAACTATATATAGTTCACATTTTAAGTGAGTTGTTTACTCTAACAGTAATTTATATCGTGGTTTTTTTTTTGTTTTTTTTGGTATTAAGTTGTTAATAATGTGTTTAAGGTTTTAATAGTACATTTTATGTTATGTTTTTGTATATTCACCGACTACCGACCATAATGTATTGTGTTAATTTGCACTCTTATATGTTTTAATAATAATTTGTGTAGTTATATATGTTTTTTTTGTTATTGTTAAGGTTATTAGTTGGTTGATTTTGACCAATTGACTTTGATACTAATGTGTGTGTGTGTGTGTTTTGGTTTTGTAGATTTGGTTGATTGATTTATTGGTGAAGTGTGGAATTCGTTGGGTGTATTGGTTTCGTTGCGCTTGTAAATTGATGTTAAATTTTGAAGGAGTTGTTGTTTCTGATTATTGGCTTCAAAGTCAGTTTACTCAAGTTCAGCTTCGTAACCTTAAATCCAAGGTGATGATTAATCTTAATTCCCTCTTTATGGTTAATATTAATTAAATGGGCTATGTGTTTTTAAATGTATCCGGCTTGTCACGTTTTGATATGATATATATATGTATCCGACTTTATAATTTATTTATTTTTATGTATAAACTTTAAATCTTAATTTACGATTTGAAGTGTCTCACATGGTGCCGGTTTTGATGATGTGACAACTTGTACGGCTGTCACGTCAGAGAAAAAAACGACGTACCTTGATAAATAGGTCACAAAAAAGCCTTAGGCTAAGAGGAGTAAGGCGGTTTGATGGGGAGGGCGGCACGCGACATGTGGCAAAAGTGTAAGAGGAGAATAAGCCCCTAAAAATGGTGGAGTAAGGAGGCAAGGGGCGTTTTATATAATAATATATTATACATACATATATATATATATACACACTCACACACAACACTTTTTCAAACGGCAAATATTAGACGGGGTGGAGGGCTTTTTGGTCAAAAACGTCCCTAGGGCTCCTGTTCATGCTGGCAAGGGGCGGCAGGAGAGGTTTGGGGGGGAGGAAAACGCTCTACTCCAGAGAGCCTAAGGGTTGTAAAAGTGGTTATTAACATTTGAGGTAAAAATATTGCTGAGTATGAGGTCCAAGGTTCAAACCTTAGCTAGAACAAGAAAACATTAATAAATAAAAAATAAAAAATAAATGCCAGCCCTTGTGTGGTCATGCCAATTTAGTATGGTGGCGCGATGTCACATTGGAAGGACTTCATACCATAGTTGTACAATTAGGACCTTGATACGGGTTTATTCTGATTATTGTTTTGGATGTTATGTTCCTTTTTACTCATTTCGGGCTTCTTCTCATTCTTCTTAGCTTTACGTAGTTCGAGCTGGTTTGGCACTAGACCTGGATATTGTGGATTACTCGGAAATTAGCCCAAAAAAGAATAAAGAGGTCACCAAATACACCAATAGAAATGAATTGAAAGTTAGGTAGGCACATAACAAGGGTCGCGTATGATACACTATAGCAAAACATGACAAGTAAGACACATTTAGAAACACTTGTTCCATGTTCATTCGTTGAATATCACATTAGTGTTATCTGTTGAGCTAATGACTTTAAGATTAAAGGGTGTTTGGATATGCAATTACAAAGTTTATTAAGACTTTAAAAATGAAAAATGTCTTGAATGTGTGAGTTAACAATATAATGTTTAGGGAAACATGTACGAGGTTGAAGTTAGAAAAGTGAGTAATGAAATGAATGTGAAGTCATTGACCTATTGTATAGCAACTTATATTACATGTTACTCCAAATCTCATTATTTTGACCCAACCCCTTAAAGCAAACTGATTACCAATTCACAATTGTCAGTTTATAAACACATCTGAAACTTGTTTCCCAACTTATTGCTTGTTTGATGATCGTTTCTGCTGGAGGTTGATTTTTTGGAACCGTTTGTTTTGTTTGGTTTTGTAGTTTGTAGCATTAAAGAATCAACATGGACAAGTTCTTTTTGGTGACTTGCCGGCCTTTTTTGTGAAATTGAAGCCTTTTAGTGAGATACTTGAGGAGGATGAACTAAGGGATGTACTATGTGCATCTGGTGTTGATACCAATAGCGAAGTCGACTTTGAAGGATTCCTCAAGGTAACTCGTGGACATGTCTTAATTTTGGCCATTTCGACCCATTTACTTACGAATGAGATAATTCGGGATATGTTAGTTTATTCCCGAAAGGGTTTGAATAACAAAAAATATAGGAATTAAATGGGTCAAGTGGGTCCGTTGGGTCAAACAGGTTGAAAAGCCCCGGAAGTGTATTTTTAATCTGTATGACCTAATGAGTCGATTTATATAAGCATGTAAGTTGTTTTTGTATAGGTCTTTGTAATTATACTCAACACATTAGATTTTATTAAAAAAGTTACCTGTTTTGACACGCCCATTTGTGCCACCTTTACTTAAATCTCTTGAGTGAAGATTGAAGTTTACGTTAACCATTAATTGCATTGCATGGACAGGCTTATGTGACTCTAGAATCAGAAGCTGCAAAGAAATCTGGTGATTCAAAAAGCCCGTCTGCATTTCTAAATGAGACAACCACGACACTACGTCACACTATTGATGAATCGGAAAAACAATCTTATGTTGCTCACATCAATAGCCATCTTAGAGATGATCCATTCATGAAGCAGTTTCTTCCTATAGATCCTGCTACGGATGCATTGTTTGATCTTGCTAGAGATGGAGTTCTTCTATGGTATTAAGAATCGTTCACTTTATTATTCTCTATTGAGTAGTTGATCCAGTATTTTCAACCGAAAGGATGCATAGAAAGCAAATTTTTGATTTTTAACTTCTTTTAAACCACAGATAGGAAACAAGAATGCAGGGTCTGCTCCTGGGTCTATTTCCTACCGATGGACCAGTGGGTTGGGTAACGGGTCAGGTTAACTCGATATCATTTTTATTGTTCTCTTTTAGTTTTTAATTTGAATAGTTATCGTGTTGAATACGATTACCACAACGATAATCTAATTCATTGATTAATGAGATATAGGACGTTGTATGTTATAAATTGTCACTTTGGTTAACAATGGACCCATTTGTAAGTAAATGGGTCGAAATATCCACATCTTTAAGAACCGACACTTTCTGGTAGTGTTTCTGATTTATTAATTTGGTAAAATGCAGTAAACTTATCAATGTGGCTGTGCCCAATACAATCGATGAGCGAGCTATCAACACAAAGAGGATACTCAACCCGTGGGAAAGAAATGAAAATCATACTCTTTGCCTCAATTCTGCCAAGGCTATTGGATGTACAGTCGTCAATATTGGCACCCAGGATCTGGTGGAGGGAAGAGTAAGCCATTTGTGGTATTCAAATTTATATCCTGTGTTGATAATGTTACCTTTCATTATCTAATGTTTCCAACTCCATTGTGCAGCCTCATCTAGTGCTTGGCCTAATATCTCAAATCATAAAGGTTGGTTTGTTTTACTTAGCTAGTTTTTTATAGCATAAATCTTGATTCGGATTATTTAAAGTTGCTTTCTAGTAAACATTTGATAAAAACACACTTTAAAGAGGAAACAAATGCATTTCGGAAAGTTTTTTCTTGAGGCATACAATGAATTGCGATATGGTTGAAATACAAAAATGTTTTACTTAAGGGTTGCATGTGATTAACCCTGTTTGATGTGATCGGCCTACTTGACTTTATCTACATTAAAAATAAATAAAAATGCAAAAATCTTGGGAAAATTCCTGTAATCTGATCCCCAAAGCTCTAATGAAACAAAATTTATGGAAGTCATAAGTTAGGGTGTTTTTCCTGCATGCTTTCCACGTCCCCGTTCTTTCTTGTATGAATTGGCCAATTCTGTTTTATGCTCTTCAATTTAGAATCTGAGATGATCAGGATCAAAGTTCACGTTTCCAGCTATAGAAGCAGAATTATAAAGATGAAGTAGCTATTTTGTAACCAGTTCATATTTATTTTTCAATTCTTAAATCTTTCTTGTTGCATTTGTTGAACTTCCAGATCCAACTCCTGGCGGATCTCAATCTTAGGAAGACTCCGCAGCTCGTGGAATTGGTGGAAGACAACAATGTAATTTTTGATCCTTCATTATATTTATCAGCATATTGGAATACCCGGGTGTCGTGTACTTGTGTATGTCATGATTTTTATTTTAAGTACATGAATGTTACTATAAATCATTCTTTCAGGATATTGAGGAGCTCATGGGATTAGCACCTGAAAAACTTCTGTTAAGATGGATGAACTTCCATCTCAAGAAAGCAGGCTACAAGAAACCTGTAACCAATTTCTCGTCTGATCTTAAGGTAATATCTCCCTTGTTGATGACCTTAAGACAATGGGCGAGTTGGGTAATAGGTCAGAGCCAATCATTCTTTTTGTAGGGGTTGAATTTGGTCTGGTCAGTTTGATCCACCAGCATTTCTTTTGCCTTATTTTTAATTCATAGATAATTCTTGTAGTAAATATGGTTACAAAATCTATATTATTAGAATCATAATCAAGTTTATTTTTTTCAAATGACTGGTTTTGGGAATTATGAGCATTTGTTACACTTTGGTCAACTTTCAAGTCTCAACCTGTTTGGCCCGTAACTTTATAGTTAGTTTTTCATTTGTTTAATGTTGTATTCATTAATCGCAACCATGCCAATTTGTTCTGATATATATGGCTTGAAATTGCCACCTCTAAGTCTAACAATGTCATTTGTTACGTTGTGCAGGATGGAAAAGCTTATGCATACCTGCTTAATGTTCTTGCACCAGAATATGGTGGCCCAGCCACTCTTGATGCTAAGGATCCTACTGAAAGGGCAGATTTGGTACTTGACCATGCTGAGAAAATGGACTGCAAGAAATACTTAACTCCAAAGGACATAGTGGAAGGCTCGGCAAATCTAAATCTTGCATTTGTTGCTCAAATATTCCACCAAAGGTTAAATATGATCTCTTAGCATATTTCATTATATTTATTCTGGAAGTGTTTGGATGTGCATTTTGCAAATGATATTTGATAATCTTTCTGTGTGCGAGTAGAGTCGAATAAGCAATTTTGATTAATCACTTCGATACTGGCCACGAAAATACTTAAAGGGTAGAGAATAGTTGCTTATATATCGTTGATTTACCTTTGATCTTTTATTGCCATCAACAATCAGAAACTTTCAAACACTCAACACCAAGCACATCCAATCCTCTAGCACTTTATATTACAACCGATCATATATGGTTTCAATTATTCGATATCATGAATACAAAGAAGACATGGAAACAACCTCTTAATCATAATTGCTTTACCCTATGTCAAAATCGAGATCACAAGTCCTTGTAGTTTGATAAACTTTCATTTTCCTCTTTGGGTTAAAACTTGATAACGTCTTGCAGGAATGGTCTGTCTACAGACAGCAACAAAATCTCATTTGCTGAGATGATGACAGACAATGAGCAAATATCTAGAGAAGAAAGGTGGTTCAGACTCTGGATTAATAGTCTTGGGATTTCTTCTTACATCAACAATGTGTTTGAGGATGTCAGAGACGGGTACATTTACATTTTTGTGTACAAAAACATGATAACATGAAGTATAAATTAGAGATGAAACTGTTTTAGTTGATAAATATTGTTTCTTCAACCGATTTAGTACATTTTGGGTATGCAGATGGGTACTTCTGGAAGTTCTTGACAAGGTTTCTCCAGGTTCAGTTAACTGGAAGCAATCAACAAAACCTCCTATTAAGATGCCTTTCAGAAAAGTCGAGAACTGCAATCAAGTTATTAGGATAGGAAAGCAGTTAAAATTCTCCCTTGTGAACTTGGAGGGAAATGACTTCGTTCAAGGGAACAAGAAACTAATACTTGGTAACACTTTTATTGATTAGTTTCGTGGCATTAGAGGTGGCAATATGGGCGGGTTGGGTAACGGGTCAAAACAGGTATGGGCTGAAACATGGCGAAGTCTAGGGCAGGTGAAATCAGGCCTTCTCGGGTTGGTTTGACTCTCCTACATTTTCTGTCAATTTGTAAATGATTTTTTATATAGTTAGTAAGATTACAAAAAACAGTGATAAAACGTTTTGGAATTTTATAAGCACTAAAAATAAACTTTGGATGACTATCAACTCATTCCCTTCTAGCCTTTTTGTATTCCAAGACTTTGATCTTTTTGAGATAACTCATAACCCATATAGACCTATTTGTAAGTGAATGGGTCGAAATCGTCACATCCACATGGCATGTATTCCTTGTGATAGAACTGACCTTTGGTTTACATTATTGTCAGCTTTCTTGTGGCAATTGATGAGATTTCATATGCTTCAACTTTTAAAGAATTTGAGATCGAGATCTCAAGGGAAGGAAATTACGGATGCAGATATTTTGAAGTGGGCAAATAGAAAAGTGAAGAACACGCGGGGAACGACTCAAATGGAGAGTTTTAAGGTTCGATTTGATTTGAGGAGGCAACATGGGCGGTTTGGGTTGGTCAAAACACGTAATTTCTATGGGCTGATTGACCGAAAGAACTTAATGTCCAAAACTTTGAACTTTTTATTAATTAGTTAGTGTGTCAAATACGGTTATAGTAGTTATGTTATTCCATTAACAATATAGATATTTGAAAGAATTGATTTAGGAGGTTTTATTTATTACAAATACACTTTTGGCAACTTTTCACCCGTTTGACCCATTCCCTTTGAGTAAACATCTTTATTTTATTCGTTGTCACAATTAATACCACTAGGTACAATTTTGTGTCCTTTATTTTAGTCATCGTCTTCATGTCACACATCAATGGAAGTTGGTTTCCTTGTATATATGCTTTGTGCAGGATAAACGCCTTTCAAACGGAATCTTCTTCCTTCAGCTTTTGAGTGCAGTAGAGCCTAGGGTTGTCAACTGGAACCTTGTAACCAAGGGTGAAAGTGGTATGCTTTTTTATAATATCAAGATTATGCAAATATCATAGAATTAGACTTGTTTAACATTTTTGCATTATTAGAAGGTTTTTCATGTTTGTTTATTTAAAGGTTGAGTTGATAACCGATTCAGTCCTAAGCCGGACTCTTGAACCGAATACAAACTTGGAATTTTGAATTTGACAAATAGCAATCTAAGATGATATCATTTCAAGTTTGATAGTAAAGATAATTCAATAAACGTGGCTCGGTTCTGGACCGAATTGACAATGGTTTTTAGAAAAATCTTTCTAACCAAACTGAATATAGCTAGTTGAGCTGGTCCCGGTTTGCTGTTAATTTTATATGAGCCATGCGAAGAAGGTGTTTTGCATGAATGTTAGGCCATAAGGAAGAAAACTGAAGTATAAGACAAAAATGTCATCGGAACTTTAGCTGACTGGTGTAGCCCAGACCAGACTATGGCAAGCCATGATCTTAACTTTTTATTGTTTTTATATATGTCCGCGTTCATAGATGAGGAAAAGAAGCTAAATGCAACTTACATCATCAGCGTTGCGCGAAAGCTTGGGTGCTCAATATTCTTATTACCCGAAGACATAATAGAGGTAATTAAGTTCGTTGAAACGTTTGGAACCCATAGTTAATGTGTTAGACCCATCAGTCCAACACATGATTTAACATATAAAACATGCCTTTTTGATAGGTGAACCAAAAGATGATACTTGTGCTTACAGCAAGCATTATGTATTGGAGCATGCAACAGTCTAGTGATGAGCAATCGTCCCCGTCATCAGTTGCTGAAGCATCTACAGAAACTTCTGTTGACGGAGATAATGATAATTCTCTGGGTCCCGGAATCTCAAACTTGTCGACGGATGATGCAGAATCTGATTCTACAGTTACATCGCCGATAGAACACGGTGACACTTTGTAGCAATAATAAGGTCTTGTTTTCTGTTGCTAAAAATTGTGAATAGAGAAAACAGGAGGAAAGGTAGAACATGATACATAAAATAAATGTTTTTCTTTTACCTATATACATGTAGTTGTCAAAATATAATTTCTAAAACCCTAATCACTGACAAAATGGAGACGATTTATACATCAATAAAATGATGCATGTACTAAAATTATAATTGATGCACATACATAGTAGAAAATTTTCACTTTTTATTTTAAAAAAACACTGTGGTGAGGCAATCAAATTTTACTTAGGAGGTCGGAGGTTTAAATCCCGGCTGGGACTTGATGTGGTTTTTTTTGGATTGGTACAACTGGACCATATTGAGTCTGGGGCTCCGACCGGGTCGGGACTATTTGCTATGGGTTACTTCCGGTTGAGATTTGTTGGCCGTTTAAAAAAAAATATTGATTTATTATTACATACTTGTAACCATTAGTTAATTTGTCTAGTATATATACATACAAGACAACTACTTTGGTGCATGCATCTTTAGTTGTCCATTCTTTAAAACCTTTTCCAAAAGGAGAAAGCATTAGCAAACTTTAAAAGTATTAACATAATAAGTGTACTATTTCAAAGTCATGTACCCAAATCCATAATTTTCCATATAAGATGCCATTACACATGAGACAACTTTTGTAATTACTCTAATACAATATTACACAACGTTTTCTTTGATAAAAAAAAACACATCATTCTTGTGAACTTTATTGAATTATTCATTTGGTTTTATATATCATCATCCCTCCAATTCATTGGCTACTCTTTTTGTGGACATCTATGGATGAAGTTGAAATCAACATTATCATCTTTTTCTCCACAATTTTTCTTGCTCTCTCTTACTCTTATTTCATATCTTCAAAGCTTCCCAAAGGTTTCTACAAACTCATCTCCCTCCTCCCCATCTTCTTTACTTTCACCGTCTTACCTCTCCTCGTATCGTCCGCCTTCGCTTCTGCGATTACGGCCTTCTTCTTCACATGGCTAGCCAACTTCAAACTCATTCTATTCGCTTTCGACCAAGGCCCACTTTATCACACAAATTCGCTTATCCAATTCATCACCATCGCTTCTCTTCCTGTCAAACTCAAATCCAACGATCCCTCTAAAAAACCGTCGTTAAACTTATGGATCGAATTATTCATTTTCCCTTTACTAATCAACTTGGTCTATGACCATAAACAAAATTTGCATCCACATGTTTTACTAGCTATCTATTGTTGCTTAGTTTTCTTACTAGTTGACATACTAGTTTTCATTTCAAACATCTTAATCAAGACACTAATTGGGGTAGAACTCGAGCCGCCTTCAGACGAGCCTTATCTCGCAACTTCGTTACAAGACTTTTGGGGTAGAAGATGGAACCTTATTGTCACAAACACAC
Source organism: Asclepias incarnata (assembly GCA_025447715.1). Classification (NCBI taxonomy): domain Eukaryota; kingdom Viridiplantae; phylum Streptophyta; class Magnoliopsida; order Gentianales; family Apocynaceae; genus Asclepias; species Asclepias incarnata. The sequence goes on along the minus strand of JAOEHQ010037763.1, from coordinate 730 downwards.
TTCGCCAGACAACATACAAACCAGTGAAATCCATGTTTCCTAACAAACACTGGGCTTGGCTTCCAGCAATCGTGGCAACTTTCGTTGTTTCGGGTCTTATGCATGAACTATTGTTTTTCTACGTGACCCGTGTTACTCCCACCGGGGAAATGACGTTTTTTTTTGTGTTACATGGGATATGTGTAGTTATTGAACTAATAATGAAGAGGGTGTTGGCCGGGAGATTCGAGTTGCCGGTGGTGGTTGCACGGTTGTTTACAGTGGGGTTTGTGGTGGTGACTAGCTTTTGGTTGTTCTTTCCACCGTTGATTAAGAATGGTGCCGATGTGAAGGTGTTAGACGAATTTAGATTGTTTGTAAATTATTTTAAAAGCATCGTTGCATGGAGGGTTGTATAATCAGTTTTTATGGTGTTGTATTTGTATACATAACCAAGTGGTTGAAAATATATACAAATACATACTCGATTCATTAATAAATTTTTAAAATAATATTTTTTTTTCAAGTCACGATTCGAAAATAAAGTGTTATTTAATATTTGATTAATTGATAATTCCTTTAATAAATAACTTTATATCTATACTACTTTATAAAGCAAATAGATAGTGTCTTAAATTTTAAATTTTTCAACATTTCTATATTTATATTATTTATATATTTTATTTACTTAATCATTTATATATAAATATTTTACAACTAAATAACAAACACAATTATATACATGTGTTTT
>JAOEHQ010037752.1:0-12625 GCA_025447715.1 Asclepias incarnata | reverse complement strand
ACAAGATAATCTTGATTAGCTTAATTGATTGCGATTAGAATTAATCGCGCGTTAATAAATTACGCGTTGTTACAGGTAACACGGTTGAAAAGATTAGTAAGAGAATCCCATGTTAAAGGCATCAAGAAATGGGAAGGTTTTGCTAATATTCATTGTGTGAATTTTAGACAATCGGAATCGATCCGAAGTGCTTAGAATATTTGAGTTGAACAAATTCATTTCATTCACGCGTTTCTAAGTTCTATGTTTGCATGTTAAAACATATCCATGAAGCTGCCATTTGTAGTTTCTAAATAAACCCAATGTTACGGGAGTAAGATGACAAAGGTAATTGTGAGAGATGAACTATGGGTTGATAGATCGTTTCACAAGTATTCAAGAGCGAGAGTTGGATATTGGGATGACCCGCTCCTCGAGACATCACATGGATCTAAGACATAGATGCATCTCGGGAAGTGGTCATGTGTATGTGTCCTTAGACTTGAGATACATAGGCGTGCCTTGGAAGTGCGTAGGCTCATGCTTAGATTCAGTTCGAACCTGTTTCTTAACCGATAGTAGTATGACTGTTTTGGGTGTGAGTTGAAACATGAAAGGGGCATATGTAGTCAATAAAGGATTTGCTCACCGAATTGTTGGAAAGGATATCACGCGACCTCATGATGAATGGAACTGATTTAAAAGTGTACGCTCGTACCCCAAAACATTACTAGAATTCGTTTTTAGTAGATGGTTCTTGGTTTGAAAATCACTTCAATTCATAGATCGAGGAACTAAGTCAAATTATATGAGTATGAAAGGCGGATCCACGTCTCATAGTTTGATGTGATATCGGAAGCATATAGGGACATGTAGACATTAGACCAAAGCATTAAAAGGTAGTTTTAATGTACAACATCATAAGCTGATAGTTGTCACGAATATATAGTCATATATATCAGGGGATATTGTCGTTTTGCTAGACGAACGTTCGGTGTCGTTACACTTGAGCTCGTTGAGATATTCCTATGTGGGAGTGTTGAAACAGTGGAAATATCTCAACGAAACTATACGGTCATTTATATATGATCCAATAAGGGTCGCACGCGAAGAATACTGAAATGCTAGTTGAACTTCCAAAAATAAATTTGGAAATGACGAACGGGCTAAAACCAAGAAACAGGTCAAAACCGAGTCAGGCACCAAAGCACCATGGGACAACCCGGTTGACCATGGACCAAACAAAGTCGGCCCATGGAGGACCCTAAGGTCGGCAACGCACAAAGGGAAAAGGAGGAGAAAAAATAGGGATTTTTATCTCCATCCCACATTGGAAAAAGAATGAAGTTCAAGACTTTTCTATTCTTATAAATAGAGGCCTAAATCCCTTTTCTAGCATCTCATTTTTTTTCCTCTTGGTTTGATTTCAAAATTCACCCCATTGGTGAAGAATTTCGAATAACCTTAGTTTAATATTTTCGACTCGTGACTTTCGTATGTGGTTCGAGTTGTGGCAAGCACCTAGCTAGCATTGGTGATTTATTCATGTGTATGAACCTCTTGAGGTGTCCTGCGTTGGATTCTTGTTTGTGACAAGTTTTGGATTGGGTTATTCTCCGCGAGAATGATTCATCTTCGGTTTCTTTTAAAGTGGTTAGTATCTCTTACTATTTTATTTAGTAATTTTAGTTTATTATATTTGCATGCATGTATGATCTTGGTTAGGGAGTTATTACATTTAATTGTTTTATTAAGTAGCTTCTGCATTTATAATTAATTAGGTTAATTAAATTAATTGTTCTATTAATTAGCTTATGCATTTATAATTAATTAGATTAATTAAATTAATTGTTCATAGATTAATTTTGATTAATTATTCCATTTTGATTAATTTAATTAATTAGATTAATTTCAATGTTCATCAAATTAAGTTGATTAATTATTTTGGTTTTACATATAATTAACTTTGATTAAGTCACATGTATTTTATAATTAAAAGTTTTAATTATTTACATCTTCAAACCTTTAATTTGAGAAATTACTTTATAAACCTTCATGAACGATGAACATTCGTTTTAAGTACAAACTAGTTGTACGAGAATTAATAAAATCCCAACATTGTCATTTTCTTACACAAGTCACAAGTGCTTGTTTTGAAATTAACGTCGTCACGTCACCTTGCATGTTGTGTATTGTTGTCGCTGCATCGCATGAGTACTCTTCTAGTTATTATTTATGTAGCTTTTGTTTTTCATCAATTTTTAAGCATATATATTTACTACTAGTCTTAATACACGTATGGTGTATGGATTTGAACATCTTATATCACATGCTTTTAGTTTCTTCAATTGTAGCCTAAGTGAGAGACATCTATTCTAAAAATACTGGTCAAGATCTAATATTACTTTTAATATTGGTAATGTTATCACCTAATCTAAAGTCATGATGGTTAAACATAGTTCGTGTCATTTTAAAATTTTTAACCACGTTTAGTTAGGTTAGTAGATGGATAAATAGTTAAATAAGAAGTAATATTAAATTAAAAATTAAAAAAGTAGATATATTATTACTTTTAATTAATTAATTTAACATGTCCTTTATATTCGAATAAATAAGTTTTATTTTTTATACATTATAAATAGCAATATGTTGTTATTAATGTTTTTATATGAGATAAATATTTCGTTAAATATGATTTACTATTATGCATGCTACTATAGGATCAAGCGAAACATTTGATTGATTAGACTTTTATGTAATTGGTATATTGCAAAAAATTATAAGTAATACGTATGTATTTTTTTTTAATAATTAATACTTATTTTTGGGTTGTTAAATTAAAAAAAAAAAACTCAAATGACTGAATTGTATACGTATTTAAATTTTCATTAAATCTCGCCAGGGTAACCCCTTTTACCCAAAATTTTTTTCATTAAAACCGAAAATATGAATGATGATAGAAATACATAGTTATGATAACAATGAATATATTATGATTTATAATATAAGAATTTTAATTATATTAGGTATAATTATTTATATATTAAATATAAAATATAAAAAATAGAATTATTTAATATAAATTTAAAATCCACGTGTCGCTCAATTAAAACGACATTTGTCGATCAAATTGAATATCTCACTTCTGTTTTAATATATTGATAGATTTGTTAGACATTCAATAAGCCACAACAAGGTTCAGTATATATAATATAATGATTTTTCTAATGACAGCCCTTAGGGCTGTCATTAACGTGCATAAAATAGTTGTATTTTTACTATAAAATTCAGGGGGTATAGTATGCTTTTAATATAGAAGGTATAAATTTTTAATGCAGATTATTGACAGCTCTTAGAAAAATCCAATATTTAATACTAGTTATTAATAGGTATATATATAATCTTTAAAAAATAAAAAATAATAAAAGCAATAAATTCTAACTTGTTGAATGTTGATAAAACTAAGAATTCAACTACTTAAGAAGCAAATAGTGATCTCTAGATTATTCCAAAACCGAAATATATTCAATTTGTTAAATCTCTCTCGTTAAAAATTTGATTGTATTTACCATGTATATTGCAAGCAAATATAACGTATATATTTTCTTTTCCCTTCCTTGGCTCTCAAAGAAACCTATACCAATGGATTCCTATAAATATTACAATTTCCCTTTGCTCATTAATTAATTAGCTCCAAAAAAAATTAAAATAAAATAATTTTTATTTCCAATCATTCTACTCGATCATCCTCTCGATATTCCTCGTTATTCCTAAACCATCACAAGACCAATGGCCACCACATATTACCGGAGATCATACAACCAACGTCGTAGTATCACATACACCATCAAATTCTACGAACACCAAATCGAAACCACAGTAACCAAAGATCCGGACGTTGTCTCTGCATGGATCTATCAAACCGAACAAATCTACTACCGTCACCTAAAACGACTCATAGTTGGCCTTGATACCGAGTGGCAGCTTCGTTTTAATGGTGGCAAGCAATCTAAAGTTGCCATCATGCAAATATGTGTTGGTAGTCGTTGTCTTATCTTTCAAATCATTCAATCGTCGTCCATTGTTCCACCTTCCCTTATTAAGTTCATGAAAAATCCTAACTATACTTTTACTGGGGTGGGTGTATATGATGATGTTCTGAAATTAAGAAGCGATTATGGGCTCGGATATGAGGCACAAGTGATGGATTTGCGAAGGTTAGCTGAGAAAGTATACGGGCCGAGTTCAAACACATTGGGATTGAAAAGGCTGACGGGTCTTGTGCTTGATAAAGTTATAGAGAAACCAAAACATATCACGATGAGTTCGTGGGGCAAATATAAGTTATCATATGAGCAAGTGGAGTATGCATGTCTTGATGCATTTGTGTCCTTTGAAATCGCAAGGATTTTGTTGGCCAAGGCAAGTACGATTGTAGAAACCAGGGGATATATCGATCTGCATGAATCAATGTTTCAAATTTAGTAATAATATATATATATAGTTTTGTTTAGTTTATATTAATTACTGTAATTAATAGCTTATTTTGGTTTAGTTGTTTGTAATCGATTAATGAAAACATGATACTTTATTGTCTTTTAAGGATTATCATAAATTCATAATTCTATTAATTAATCTACAGCTTTAATATTTTGTTTAACAAAAACATGGAAGGGGTGTGAAAAGGAATGCTATCCGATCATTGTTTTGAAACTTGGAGAATATATATGTATATAATGAATACGTACTTATGTACATGCAAGTTCTGCCTCTGTTTCAATCTATAACTCGAATTTTTAAATGTGTAAGTGATAATATACATGACTACTCCAGTTTTTTGTGACCTTTTTAACCTCGAACTCGTTTTTAAGTTTTTGAATTGAGCATTACTTCCTGATCAAGGATTGCGCAACTCGAGTTTGCATCGATCAATTCTAATTTTTTTCTGTTTCTTATTCAATAAGCTAAAAGTATAAGGTTGTTAAGTTGAACTCGAGCTCAGTCAAGTTTGAACCCGAGCTTGGTTGAACCCGTATGTAACCTATTTTGAGATAAGTCAAACTTCGTGAGTAAAACTACAAGAAAAAGCGGCTTTGGCGATGAAACATTCGTCGACGACAAATATGTCGTCGCCAAAGGGGCACTAAACGATAAAAATATTTGTTTTTTTGACTTTGAAAGTCAAATTCGTCGCCAAATAATTTCTCATTTTCTTTTTGAATTAAATTTAAGGAGGAAAATAGTTAAAATCTTCTTTTTGACTTTTAGAGTCAAACAAGCTTTTGGCGATGACATTAGCGACGACAATGTCGCCAAATAATTTTCATAAAAAATTAAATATTTTATTTTTCCTCCACACGAAAAAAATTCCTGCCATGCTTTCAACGACGACATTTGTGACGACAATGTCGTCACCAAATAATTTTCAAAACAAATTAAATATTTTATTTTCCCTCCACAAGAAAAAAAATATCCCGCCATGCTTTCGGTGACGACAATGTCGTCGTGAATGTCGTCGCCAAAAGGCTGATTTTATCATATCTAAAACACACACACACACACACATAAAACACAAACACAAACACACACACGTACATAATCTACCACCACCTACAACCACCAGCAGCAAGTCAGCAACTCCACCACCATCGTGGCAGTCCCTCATCACCACCACCACCTACATTTTGGGACTTTGCCATCACCACCACCACCATGTGCGGCATTCCTTCACCACCACACCACTACTATACCACCGCGACATTCCTTCATCACCACCACCACCACCACCACCATGGCTGTCCTCGCCACCAACAATGCAGCATTCCTTCACTACCACCATCGAGTTTCGATTTTCAAGGGTTTTTTTTTAACCATTGTGTAATATTGTATACTTTTGTTAGTGAAATTTGTTATTAAAAATTGTATAGTTTTGCGCAAATTTTAAATATAGTTTGTATATTTAAAATTTTTTTAAGAAGATTTGTTTGTGTATTTTGTTAATTAATTGATATATTTTGCATTTAATGCATTAATTTTGTTAGTGAAATTTTGTTAGTTTGTATGATGTTTGTTGGATTTTTTGTTAAATATTCTAATGTTATAGCTAGTTTGTATATTAATATGATTTTAATTTTGGGTATAGTTTGTGTGAAAAATTTGTATAGTTTGTATAATTTTATTTTTAGGTGTAATTTGTTTATTGAATTTGTTTGTGTATTTTGTTAATTGATTTGTATAATTTTATAGAATTTGTATAATTGATTTTTTATTGATTTATATAATTTTGTTTGGGTATAACTTTGTTTATTGATAATTTATAAAACTTGTAATTTTTTGTATAACACAGAATATAGTATATAGACTGTATTATTTTTGGATATGATAAAGAATACAGTATACAGACTATATTACTTTTTTTTTTATAAAAAATACTTTTGGCGACGACATTGTCGTCATTAAAGTCGTCGCCAAAGAATAAATTAATTTTTTTATAAATTATTTTTTAATCTTTTTCTTTATTTGGGAATATTTTTAAAAAATATATATTTAGCGGCGACAATAGGCGTCGCCAAATAATTTTCTTTTTTTTTCCCAATTTTCTCATCCGGACATGAGCCCCACATAAAATCGTCGCCAAAAACTTTAGGTCACGAAGTTTATACGACCTTAAATGTCGTCGCCAATATATTGTAGTCACCAAAGGCTTTAGCGACGGCATTTGTGGCTTTTGGCAACGACGATTTTCGTCCCCAAAGCCACTGTTTCTTGTAGTGTAATGTTGCACTTGCACTTGCAAACAAACAACGTGCACAAACACATGCGTAACCAATTAAATTGATAACTTTTCTCTGTCTCTTTGTTAATCATACCTTTTTTTACATGTCACGTGGGTTTTGTAAGCTTTTGTTTATAAACTTATTTTTGTTGTAGCGTTTATCTTATGCTAATATGTAATGCTCATGAAGACAATATGTACGTGAAGGTTGGTCTAAATGTCTGATTAATACTACATACTACTTTGGCTCGTCGTCGTTGGTTAGTAGTGAGCATGGTTGTAGAGATGGTCGTACCATGAACAAGCAGTGAGGCAAAACTTTTATTGATCGTATTCTATGTAGCTCTTGAATCTTAGTGTCCCTATTCCACATAACTTTTGGTCATTCGCACCTTAGCAACTCAAACATCAGTCTAATACGATTATACGATATCACTATGTCTACAAACACAACCTAATGCATAAATTTACCCTGCAAGCAAAGATATCATGCATAGCATACATGTATATATGTATACACATTAGAAGTGACAATTTCAACCCATTACCCAACAATGGGCTACAGATTATGTTTATCTATAACAAGTCAAGACTGGCCGGAAGTAAAGAAATTAACTAAAAAAGAGATAGTTGAACGTCAAGTCGTTCTAAATGTATTCATACACTTACAATCTCCTAAATGATTATCTTAATAATGTAATTTTTGTAGTCATATATATTAGTTACTCCGTATTTGTAAGATAAATAATATATAATATATAAAATACTTTTACCGCTCAGCTCAACCCGAACAATTTTAAATGACTTGCACTAAAAAATATTCATATTGGCCCGATTCCACTACATTTAGCAAAACATACCTCAGTTTGGGTTATATTTATCTAAAACAAGCCAAAGATGTAAACCAAAATAGAAGATGAAGATCAAAAGGCTAAGCTTATAAATCAGAAACAGTAGATAAATTCTGTCACCAAAACTTACGTGGTCAACTTATCGAATGACATTTAGATATCAGCCACCCATGAAAATTGGTGGCCTCTAAGGGGGATCATATCATCCTGTGTCTGTGGATGTTTATTTGCATTGAACAAACTTTACTTATTTCTTAGGAAAGACTCAAGTTTTAGACAACTTAGTCCCATTGCACCATTAGAGGAACAATACTAATTTCAACTAAATAATAGTGCTATTGACCCATCCCGTGATGATATGTTACCCAACCCATCCATTTAGTATCCTCAATCTAATCCACAGCAAACTGTATGCACAAGAGACTAAAACGAACAATTATATATTTTTAGTACTTCTAAAAAAAGCTGTTAACCACAATATAAGTTCAAGGAGAAAACTAAGATCAATCGGTCAACTTAATTACAAAGATCAAAAGGTTACAGTTATGTCCACAGAATCTGCATAAACAAACCTGCTGATTGTCATAAAAATCTTAAATAGCTGATAATGCTCAAAGACTTCAACAGTTGATCATGAAACCTTTTAGTATCTAGGGATCCAATCTCCATGGATACTTATTTTCATAGAAGAAACATCATAGAGACAAGACGAAACTTTTACTTATACGATATTAGAATGGTTATATAAATTGAAGAACTTGGCAATAAATTTTTACCATAGCTCAATTTCTTTATGTAACAACTATATCCCTTTAGTTTGGTCTCACTCTTTAGTGAGATAATAACCTTACATGCATCTAACTCAATCATTTATTTAAATTGGGGCAGAAATAAGTTACCTGAAAGCAACCAAAGATATGCAATACTTTCTATATATGAGCATACTTGCACAACATTCTTCAATAGAAATCAGAAATTAAACGAAATTTTCCAAGGCATCAGCAAATTTTACGACATTCTAAAGTATGATATTCAAGTAGTATTCAAGTTTCTCCAAGTAGACCAAATCTATGATTATTAAGCAGATCACAAAACACAGAATGAATTCAGTAAGGTTGAATGTTATACTTTTCTGTGTGTATGTTGTTCAATGATGCAAGACACCATTCTCCATGTACACACTACTTCTTTGCTCTTTTGGCATCTCTTGGAATTGACCCCTCATCATGGTCGAGTTCCATATCATCTTCACTTTCATCTCCATGACTAGCCTCCCCGATTCCCACACTATGTAGATCATCACCAGACCGAACATTCCTTTTAGCATATTTCTTTCTTTCCATATTATCTTGATCAACACTTCTTGGCATTGGATTAACAGAAGGTGGGGGAACACTGTACTGACCACTACACTTGCCCTTTTGGGTCACTGGTCCCAAAACAATACCCTGATCTAACACGTTTTGATATCCCTCCCTAATTACTTGCCCCTGAGACCCTGACCCTTGATTTCCAGACACGGCATTTAGATTAGCATTTGATGCTATTTCCATATTATCTTGTTCACCACTTCTTGGCATTTGACTGACAGAAGGTGTAGGAACACTGCACTGATCACTAAACCCACCCTTTAGGATCACTGGTCCAAAAACAATACCCTGATCTAACACATTTGGATCTCCCTCACCACCTACTGCCCCCACTGACCCCGATCCTTGATTACCAGACTCAACATCCATATTATCATTTTTCGCATCACCACTTCTTGGCATCGGATTGACAGAAGGTGGGGAAATTCTGCATTGATCACTAATCCCGCCCTTTTGGACCGGTGGTCCAAAATCAATACCCTGACGACCTAACATATTCTGATCTCCCTCACCACTTACTGAGCTCCCTACGTGTCGTGTATGATCACTACCACCTGATCCCCCCACAAACGACCCTGCCCCTTGATTCATTTGATCTCTTACTAAATTAGTAGTGATTGTAAATCTGCCCTTACGAGTAACTTGTACAACACTAGCTGATCCCCCCACAGACGACCCCAACCCCGGATTCATCATATTTCTCATTGATTCAGTGACCGTAAATCTGCCCTTATGAGTAACTTGTATGTTTGCCAGTTGGTCGATTATTGCAGGCATTCTTTGGTTACCCAAATCCCGATTTTCTACTGTCGGTTTACCAAACATACTTTCACCACCAGTGCCACTAGTGCCTTCATCCACACCTTGTGTTGGCTGATCAGAACTTTTCTTTTCTTCGTTCTTGAGCCCCGGTTCCTCATTAATGGGACTGCCATCTTTTTGATGATCAGGATGATCATCACCATCTTTATCTTTTGGAATCTTGTTCTTGTTTTCATCCATGGCTTTTGATTTACTAAATTCTTTCAGTTTTAGAAGATTTAAAAGAACTGGCTAGTCTGAAACGATCTTGAAATCGAATATAGAAAGAAAATCAGATCGAATGATGAGAATGTAAGAATCTGATTGGGTTCTTGAATATATATATATATATATATATAGAAATAGAAATTGGTAATCTTTAAAATAGTTGCTTATAATTTCTTTTGTGTAGGATAACAGATATAAAAGTTTGTTTAGAAAAAGGGCGCCAAAACTATATTCTGGAACGGTTATGTTGTTAGTTACATTCGAGTTTTTGTTGACTTTCTCTAGTCAACCTATATTTATTTATTTCATTTTATTTTTATTGAACCTTTATTTAATTGACTACAAAATATATTTCTAAAAACTATTTAAGTTGGTTTACTTACTACTTATAAAATTGAATTGTTTCTTTTAAAATAAGCATCAATTTTCAAATGTTAACTAATTAAAATGTTTTTAGAAAGTAAAGATGAATGCATGTTGGTATATTAGTTGACATTTATTTATTTTTTAATTTGTCAATTCTCATAATGGCAATGTTGTTGAAAGGTTTCCGCCTATCTTTACATAATAGAAAAAATACCCGCGCAATGCACAGGGTTGATGGTTAAAATATTTTAATTTTTGTATAAATCAATTCATCAACTTCAATTAGTATATGTAGTTAAAGGTGATGATGGGTGGCGGTCGGCTTTGAAATATATACAATAATAAAAGTTACTCCTTCTCGTGCGTGTGAAAATAGACGTATTGTTGCAAGGTTATATAGTTAATTACATTGGTCAATATAATTCAATCAATTTATAGTATGTATTTTGGACAATATCTAAATCAATATAATTACAAATGGAATAGTTACATGCCATAAATAAGGAGTTCTTAATTTTTTAAGAAATTAAAAAATTAAGTAAGTAAGGATTCAAGATTAAAGAGAAAAGTCATCAAACAAAGTCATGGATGTTTTCACGGGTATTCGTTCGGATCTGCCCGCCCATTCATAGGTTCAAGATCTACATCTTATGAATTGAAAGGTCTCTTAAAGTGAACGTGAGCAAGATTTTTTGAAGTTTCAGAGAGGATTGCTATTGCCTCTCCTTTACAAGCCTGATTCCGATGGTTATGATTACAGCAATAGTTAACCCTCCGGGTGATCCACAGTTTGAATCGGTTTTCGGCTCCCAAAGATGGAAAACAAACCATCCAACATGTTACATGCCTACAAAGTAACCTAACTAATTCAATTGTTTCAAAGTTTCTCCCCCAATGTATGACTTAAGACTAGTTTCTCCCCCACGTTTTGACTTTATCGAGATCAACAAAAACCATTCTTTCTCTAGGCGCTAGCGCTACAGTACTTGATTACAAAGATTCCAACAGCTTGAGCTTGTATAAATCACATTAAACTTTGACAAATATGTTGGTTTAATTGTCTACGGTGAAGTTATGATGGGATTTGAGACCAAGGAGGCCTAGTCATAAGGTAACCCTAGGGTTTCAGAAGAGACCAAAGTTCGAAAGATCCCTAGATAAACACTTTGGGTTTGCCAAGGATAGTCGTTTCTACGGAATACCAATTTTACCAAGCCTGTAATCTCCCGGTGTGCCTCAATCGCCTTTGTTTCCTAACTTGACTCGTATTTAACCAGATCCCAAACCACATCTTGAACCCAACTGTGATAGCATGAACACAATACCCATGTTGCAGCCACCAACCCGTAACAAAAAACAATACCAATGTAGTATTTAGATGGTAGTATTGAGTATTCCAACAGGAACGGAAACTTGACAAAAACTTTTACTTCACTCGTATCCTGACTAAACTTTTTTTCTTTTTGCACATGACCAATGTACCATCTAATTAACAAAAGTGACCCACCCAATTGGCAGAAACCTAAAACAATCTTTCTAGCGCGACTTTATTATTATACAATAACAGCAGCAGCATCAGCAACTGAAGGCAAATAGCCATCAACAGAAATCAATAACCCAATGACAGCAGCCCTAAAACAACTGGACATTCTCTTTTCTTGAATGAAAAGCGTCATTCTCATAACTATGAATAAGCAAGCGAAAGATTGATAAGGTAAGTCGTCCATTAAAACATATTCAGTATAACAAATAGCAGTTAAAATTTAAACATGTATGTGCAATTTTTATGTCAGAAAAGTAGGTTGTCAAAAACATGTTCAGCCCTGGTCGTGGGCAAAAACCGGTTTTGGGCCAAACCGGGGTAGAACCCGACCCGAACCGGTTTTAAGTCAACAAATCGTGACTGAGTTTGACCGATACCCGACCCGGTTTCTAACCGGTTCTACGTAATGAAATACCCAACCCACCCTAACCGAATAGGGTCGGGTACAACCTGAACCGGTTTTAAAACTGGTTATAAACCGGTTACTTTTATTAAAAAAATAAGATTTTTCGTCGTAATTCAATTTTTGGCCCCGTAATTGCTAATAATTTCAACACTTTGTCCAAATATTCGACGTAATTCGTAATAGTTAATGAATTTCAACACGTATGCAAGTTACTCTATATTAATTCTACTTTGACTTTTTCGGCTGGAATAATGACATTCAGAAAATAAGGCTCAAATGTGCATACCTGAATGCCAGTACTTCGAC
>JAOEHQ010037730.1:0-12628 GCA_025447715.1 Asclepias incarnata | reverse complement strand
TTTATCATGATCCAATGGTCAAGATCTTATCTTATTTGTTTTACTTTAATACTTGTTTTACAATAACCAACCCCTATCTATGTTTTACCGTTTCTCGTAGATTGGGATAAACATATGATCAATATCAATAATAGAGGCCAGAGTAGATATTGGAGTCCCAATTGTCCGTGAAAGACATTAAACTCTGATTTGGCGTAGACGGTGACACATGTGATATCCTAACAAATAACATATACGTTAGGATGAATAGAAAAAGAAAAATGATTCACTTTATATATGTGACTATCTATTGACATCATTTTATTAGTTTTGATATAGCTTTTCATGAAACATACGGAGTAATTACTGATATTCAATGGATGGACGTTTTATATATTGATATATGTAGCTTCATTTGTTTCCCTCATAATTATCATACTTTATTCAAGTAGCAATCTATGCTCTCCTTTTGTTTCTTCACACCTCATTAATCATGATATTAACAACACTAACATAACATATTATTGAGTTGTGCATATGTGAATGGTATATGAGAACAAATTCATTCACATATGTTCATATATATATATATATATATATATATAGGAAAAAGGTTCATATGAGAACCATTTGAATTGAATGAACCATGAGAACCTTTAAATTATAACTTGATAACTGACATGTTCATATGTGAATGGTATATGTGAACAAATTCATTCACGTATCAACATATCAAGTTATGTTTAATATTACATATGTTCATATGTGAATGGTTCTCACATGAACATTATCCATGTAAAAATTACATTTAATGGTAAATTAATAAAAAACATTAGTACCTATATCAATTCTCGCTCTCTCTCTATATATATATATAGTGTAAGGTTCATGTGAGAATCATTCACGTATGAATTATTGAACATATGTTATAATAACTTAATAAGTATAACTTGATCTATTCATATGTAAACGAATTTGTTCGCATATACCATTCACATATATGAACATATCAAGTTATCAAGTTATAATTTAAAGGTTTTCATGGTTCCTCTAATTCAAATGGTTTTCACATGAATCTTTTCCTTTATATATATATATATATATATATACACACATTAGACCTAATTATATATATATGGTTCTCACATGAACCTAGCTAACTATATATATATATATATAGATTTATTAGACCGAAAATGAATCTTTAAATCCTACTACAAACTAATATATCATGATAATTATTGAGAATTACCATTCCTCCACAAGAAGAAGAAGAAGAGATGTCCAAACTTATGATGGATACATCGTATGAATGCCAATGGCATGATGTAGAGAGCACTATCGATTCAGCTATCTAATCAACAAGCAGTTGTATTGTTTGAAATTTGAATGGTGTGACAACTCAAAAAACATATGGATAACAGCATGTTGTAAGTTATAGTTAGGTTTTTCTAGGTTGACAAACTCACATGGTTGGTCCAATATATATGCTACTTTTAATCTATTTATTTTGTCTCCAACGTTTTTAAAATGGATGAATACAGCACCATTGTCCATTCATGAGAGTAATCAATGTAACCAAAAAAAAAAAAGTCAGGTTAATTATTTTAAGCACAGAAGGAGATATTAGTATGGTTTGAGTCATATAGTGTAACATTCTTTTCAAATATATAAATAAATATTTTTCAAGGATAGGATAGCGAGAAGCTAGAAGTTACAAGCAGCAAATGATAATCCAAATTAAATTACCATAGCTAGCACCAAACCTAGCTAAAAAGAGCACACGTATGTTGTTAGTGAAAGCAACCTTCCAAATTAAAGCTACTGAAATACCAACAATATGCATGCTAATATAGCGGCGGCATGCTCCAAAAATAATTCCGAATCCTAATCCAAATTAACAACAACATTGACACCGAAATGAACCTAACAAGCAGGTACCTCTTAAACTCCTTTTGGGGAATCCTAAGGACAATATATCATGCATCCTAGTTAATCTCGTGAGAATTTATACTAAGGTTGCAAACGAACCAACATTTATCTGCTCAACCATTTTGAACTTTCTTAAGATTGTATTTAAGATACAAATTAATGAACTTAAAAAACAAGACAAATTTGTCAACATTTAGTATGATTCTTTATTTCAAGGTAACATATATATATGTCATATGTGTGTGTTATATGTACACTAGTAACACTTGTTACTGGAAACAGGAAAAGACAAGAAATGAAACAATTGGGTCCATACCTCACATGGACGAAAACTGAAAACACAGTGCACTCATCTATCATATAGGCCAAGTGCTCTTTTTTGACTAAATCGATCTCTTTACTAAAGTAACAAATTCGAGGCAAAAATCATAATCGATGTTTGATGGCTTCCATTATATTTAAAACGCTTTGTCTAAAAATTCTAATTGATATTTGATTTTGTCATAGTTATAAGAGTATTATGTTACAAAGTTGATTTTTATTTATTTTTTATTTTTTTTTAACATTTAACATTTATTGTTATGTTGACATTTAATTAATAGTAATATCTTAAATTTTTGTTCTAAGTAATTTCATTTTATTATGATTAATTGATATTGCATTAAATTTATTAAATGGAAAATAAAATTAGAAAATACTTAAAAATTCAAATTTTAAAACACTCATCAAATGCTTTATAATGTAATATATATATAGATAATAAATTTCTGATTTGAAATACCGGCTACAGGTTCCTTCATTTTATTTACAAAGTGGTTGAAATGAGACACTCAGTTAATTTAAAAATGGAGAGATTATGGGTTCAAGTTTCGCATTCAACAAAAATTATTAGGGTTTTTCATCACTACAATAAAAATATCATTTGTTCACACTTATTTATTTACACTTTCAAAAAGTGTGAACAAATTACACATGTGTAAAAAAAATTAACATTTAAAAGTGTGAAAAAAATTTTAAAATCATAATTTTTTACACTTATAAATGTATTAACAAAATGTTCATACTTAAAAGTGTGAAGATTAATTTATAACACCCAATTGATTTGGTGTTACAAATTGATTTCCACACTTTTAAGCGTGAACAATTTATATATTTTTACATCCTTGAAAGTGTGAATTTTTTTTTTTTCTACATATATAAGTGTGAAAAAATTATAATTTTTCAAATTTTATTTACACTTTTAAATGTGAATTTTTTTAATACATTTTTAAGTATGAACAAATTAACAAATTTATTCACAGTCTTTAAAAGTGTGAGAAAATAAGTGAATAAGTGTGAATAAATGACATTTTTGTTGTAGTAATGTTGGTCATGAGGTTTTCTCACACCTATGGTGGATTTCTTCCTATAGTTTGAAGATGATCGGGTGGATCTAAATTTGCCATTCATTCAAAAATAAAAACATTTTTAATTCATGTACATCATAGAAAGATGATCACAAAAATAATATAAGTAAATAATAAGGATAAATCATTGGTGCGGTTAACTACATCAATATTAGGTGTAGTCAAATTAAAATAGAAGAGAAAATTCTGCACATATTAAAAATATGAAGTGATAAAATAAAACCTGTATTAATTTTTGTTAACAATGACACCTAACGTTGGTGCAATTGACAACATATATAACATAACCCCAAATAATAAACCGGGCCTAAACAAATTAATTAATATAAATCATTCATGCAAAACAACATTCTGTTTACACATTGGAACACTGTACACTATTTATATTTATAACTGATATGTACATAACACATCCACAAGGTTATACATCCTAAACATCTAAAATCTTTTTTATTGTAAACTAAACGGTTTTCACTTTAAGGATAACTTGGATGGTTTGGTTAATTTGTTGCAAATTGATAGATGGATTATAGTTTCATGTAATATAATTTTGTGTCTACTTATGTATAATGCTATCAACTATAACCGTAGGGCATGCTAATAAATATTTCATAAGTAATTTATTTTTTTTAATCTGATTTTACTGTCAGGAAACTGATACATACCATGAATAAGAAAACAACATTCATAATTTATTTCAAACTAGTACAATAAGCTGATAACTTTATACACTGCATGCTAAATGAATTTTAAAAAAATTTACAAAGAAACAAAAATGCACATTTTTAAAGAGATAAAATAAAGAAGGTAAAAACTAAAAAGGCTACTAAAAGCTATGACTTACTATTGAACCAAATGTCATCAATCAATTTTAAACATCATACTCAATATATTTAAGAACCCGACCGGACATCAAACTGGATAGATGGGCGGTTTACGGTTCGACTGGACGGTACGGTCCGGTTTTCAAAACCATGATCATACTTATAGCTCAACTACAGTTAACCAAGATAACAAATTTCAAGCCCAATGGGCCTTTTTGAATAATAAATAGTGTGGGTCACTTTTTGGCATAAGAAAATGACCACGTTTTTTAATCACATGTATATATAGAGATTATTATTATTATTATTATTGTAACAAAAATTAAATGAACACTTCTGGTGTAGTATTTATGAAGGAGACATTCCAACAAAGTTAGCAGAAAAGGAGCAACTTTTTTATTTATTTGGTCCATTTTATCATACCAACTAGAGACATTTGGTTGTTGCATCAAAATGTAATTCAATTTGATGTCGGGTTCATTTGGTTTCAGTATTTATATTCTTGTAAAATGAAAACTTTGTTTATTTTGTGATGACAGTACAAAGTAAGGAAGAGTAGAGGTGTTATTAGAAGACGCGTGTGTGTACAAAGTGTAAACGACAGAGATTATCAGTAATGACATGTATTAGCTTGTTACAAAACCGCCACATAAAATAGATATTGATGTTACAAAACATTTCTCGGTTTCATAGTTGTATAGACGAGTAGACCAGTTCCATTGAAACAGGTCGTTCCCTTTTCTTATGTGTTAGTCATTGATGTTGGTGTATTACATCTTACGCAAGGGAAAGAGACGTCATATGCTAGCGTGACGTTATATTCAAGCACAACTTGGAATACCATAAAAAAAAAAGAAAAAGGAACGGAACATATAATGATACGAAGCTTGTAAGAACGCAGCTCAAAACTATTTCAATCCTATCTAGTATACACACGTGTATTGTAATTAGGCTTGCGAGGCTCATAAGGGTGAAAGATGTGGTGGCCGATTTGTCAACTTTTGGCACAAACACACCCAATCAAATAGTGACACGTGGCCTTATCAAACCAAACCAAATTGTAGGGGGTGGTCAACCCAATTTACCGATTTGTACTATCTATATCTTATAATCTATATATATATATATATATATATATATGTGTGTGTGTGTGTGTACAATAGAAAGCACACTCCCTCATGCTACCAACGGACATATGCATCGGCTGCATGGAGTCGATTTGGGTGTGTAGTGGCCGAAACCACAAAGAGCCGATTTGAATGGGGCGAGGGAACCGTTGTGCCGATGCTAGCCGATTGAAGAACCGCAAGAAAAGAACCGACCACACCCTACACCCTTCACCCTAACCAGATATAAGGGTAAAACTCATCTTGAGATTGGTCATAAACTTTATTGGGATCTAGAATTAAACAATTTGCTTCAAACATTGTTTCAAATGAATATTTCAAGTTACATAAACAATAAAATCAAACTTCTTTCTAGAGCCAAGCTTGTGTATGCATTATGCAACTCGTCAAGCTATAGAATTGACTACTAGCTTTGACTCGTTAAGCTCGAGCTCGTATGCACCATGCAACCCTATCCCACCACATCAACCATCAGATATAAATAAAGATCACAGCTACAAAAGAACATGACAATGGAAACACAACTAACACAAGCCAAGCATTTGAACATAGATCCAACCCAACAGTTTTACTTTCATATGTCAGCAATTAGATTGATATGTTACATACCATTTTGGATGATATACATCCTACAAAAATCTTTCTACTGCTATTAATAAGTTCAAGTCACATTTCCCACACTCCCAAATCAATCGAATACCAGTTTTGTGCTTGCAGATATGTACACACAATTTACAAATTTAATGGTTTCTTGCCTGAACCTGATGCTGTCTTTCAAGACCCAAGGGCTCCTGTGTCACCCGACTCAATACGTAGTTGTGATGAACAAGACTCACTTTTCTTACTTGAGGTACCCTTCGATGAGAAGCTCTTTTTAACCCCTGTGTCACCCGATTCAATACGTAGTTGTGATGAACAAGACTCACTTTTCTTACTTGAGGTACCCTTCGATGACAAGCTCTTTTTAACTCGATTCCGGTTAAGTAGCAACATGGTGTTTCTTGAAGGTGCACTTAGAGCTCCTTCAACACAATTGCCTGCCTGGGTACACCCCCATGGTCTAGACGGCCCATCTTCACGAAAAGGTCTTAGTCTAGGAAAACTGTTCCTCAATTTTGAAAGAACCCGTGGATCAGGAGATGTTTCTTCATCAGATTTGGCACATATGGGACACGGCGGTTCGTTTTTTCGCACTTTTGGTGTTGTTTGGTCTAAGCATTCAGCATGGAAAACATGGCGGCATGAAAGAACTCCAGTGACCGGCATGTCACCGCTTCTAACTATCCGACGTGAACTCCAGGGTGATCTTTGAGAGAGAAATCTTTCACATAAACCACATTTGTAAACATGTGATTGGTTAACCGACGGTCGGCTAAGTGAATCAGGTTCAATTGGTTCAGAAACATCTGTAAAATCAACATCACAACTAGCAGTACTAAACCGTTGTCTGTCTCTTTGGGGCTCATCAAAATCTGCATATACGGGCCCATCTTGTTCAGGTGGACAAGTCAAAGGATGAACCGGTTTGGACATGAAGCAACGACGGGTTGCGAAGTTACGGTATGAGGACTGTGATTTGACCGTTGCTTCATAGTCACTACTGTCTGAACGGGATGAGATTGAACCTCTGCTATCTAGCGGGGCTGAAACTGAAATTCCCTGTAAACGACTCTCATTAGACCAAAACCCATAGAAATGTAAATTAATATATCAGAGTTAATAAGGTACCTCGATAGTTGGTGAAAAGGATGAAGGCCCTAAAACTGCAAATGTAAATGGTAAAATAGAAGATATCAGAACATGCAATGATACAAAATATGAGGCACTTTGATCTTTTTATAAATCTAGCATGGCATTCTAAGCCAGACCCAAAAAATACAGTTAAAAAAAATATAAAAAATACACAAAGTTGTATAGCTATTTGACAAAAGTCCCCTTTGAAAACCAACGACCACCTCATGCAATTATAACAAAACCAAAAAAGGATTGATATATCTCGAGTGTTTCTATTATAGTTTCAGTGTCGTTCAAAATTCTGCAGCGTGCCAATAAGATGTCGATACCAGAATGCACAAGAATATGCATGAATTAGCATACATAAATAATGGTGTGCAAATAATTGAGACTAGTTGAAAACAGTGTGGAGAATAGCATAAACACTACAGTAAAAATGAATCTTGGGGGGCAAAATGAATGGGTCAGGCAGGTTGTGTAACGGGTCAGAAAACAGAGTGGTTTTGGATACATAAGAAGATGGGTTGACCCAGAATAGTTTTCATCCAAGAACTACATAACTGATCAGTGTTTCAATAATAATGTAACTTGGATAAATTGATTTACAGGGTTTTAAGTATTAGAGAGGCAGCTTAGGACGAAATGGCAACCTTAAAAAAAAAAATTGAAAGTTGGCAGAAAAGTAGGAACAAATTTAAACTACCCTTTTCATAAGATAGTTATATGTTTTCAGCTCATAGTTAATGTTAGTAAAAAAAAATTATTTGAGATATAACGGTACATAATTACTAGAAATGGAATTCTAATAAATAACATGGCGTAAGACAATTGTATTTAGGTCAAAAAGACTCGAAACTAAACTTCATACCAATTAAACATTTATGTCACCTACATGTTCATTGCAACTAGTGTTTAGCCAAAACGCCTAAATATATAGACACTGCAAATTAAGAGTTCATAGCAAATAGCTGCATCCAGAGAGCACCAAGAAAAAAGTACTATATGCTCTAGATTGATGGAAAACCCAATGAGCAAGGATTTTGATGAACATTTAAACAGAACAGATGGATAAACAGTGACACACAATGATCCGTACAGTCTTGTACTCTTGTTTATCATCTTATCTTAGGTTACTATCATCTAAAGTATTCAATGGATCTAAACATGTGATGTGGCAGATCATGAAACCAGAAACCAAGATTACATTAATAAAAAGAAAAGTTAATAGAGATGTTGATAAGTTATCAATCTAAGAATTGTCCATCACAGAATAACACAAGAACAACTAAAAATTACCTCTTTGGAATGAATTTTCAAATTCGTCAATACTGATTTCTTGTATTGTTGGAGGGGTCCACTGCTGAGTTGGAGAAAATTCAGATGGGCTACTAACATACGGCCCAGCTCCATCAGAAGCAGAATGTCGATGATTTGGTCGATAAGTTGCTCTTAACCAGCTCCTACTTCCTCTACTGTTTGAAGATGTGGAAGATCCATACAACTGACTACCCTCCTGCGAACCAAATGATTGCCCTTCAGAGTGGTACCGGATATCCCATCTTGGTGGAGGGGGTGAGAAACTTGTGTTGGTTCTCCAGTAGGGCTCGTGTGGACCCATAGACCAGTCACGACTAGCTGCATTAGACCCATGTGGCCTTGCAGCCACACAACAGAACGACCCCGTCTTAGCTATCTTTTGAAGTACTAAAAGATTATTCTCGGCTCTCCAACTATCTCACCCGAACTTAACTATACAAAGCTAAGACTTTTCAAAGCAAGAACCGCAACTCATCTCTCCTAATCTAATGTTATGAAACATGCATCTTCTTCTCGAAACACAACACACGGGAAGTCAAATATGTAGCCCTGGATTCAACGGAGCATACCATTAGTTATTTTAACATCTGGGTGACCTTGAAAGTAAAAGCAATACTACAACGTAAACTCATATAATCAGGTTTCAAACAATATAGTCAACTATACACAAGAAAAAAAAATACTATAATAAAACTTCCTTTTTTTTTGGAAAGCCACAAACTTTTACACCCCTAACCACCTATTATCTACATCAACTGTCTGAAGTGAGACTTGAATCCACAAACACCGGGTTGATAGGCAACACCGATATCGCTACATCCAAAAGCCTATGGTTGATAGGTCACACCCAATACCGCTAGTGAGCTATACACAAGATAAAAACACTAAAATGAAACTTTAACCAACAATTTAAGGGAAGGCTAAATCATATGAGTGAACTTCTAACCAAAGAAATGACATTCACTATACTCAAAAGCAACCATTCATCATAGTCCATCAAAGTCTTTATATTCATTTCAACATAAAGATTAAAACTTTAATTATATTTTGGTCTTCCAAACAAAAATTTTTGAAGCCCATAACAGATTAGCATATTCTTAGAAGCTTAATTGGAAGTAAAAGGGGTGTTTGGGAATGGAACTTATTTTTTTGCTTATCCTTTTATTTCTTTTTTTTTTTTAAGCCGACAAGCAATAACAATCACTTCATCAGAACTGCATATGCTTATTTTATAAAGAACAAAAATAAGCAGTACTTGTTTTTTTGAAAAGCGCTTATAAATAAATAAGCAAAATCTATAGAAGAAGATAGAGGTGAAGTGTATGTACTTACAGGGATGATAATATGGGCTTTGAATATGAGTGAGTGAGTGAGTGATATGACAATGGTGATGAAAGAAATGGGAATGTTGGTAATGGATTGTTGACACAGAAAAGAAAAAGCCCTAATTTAATTTAATTTAACTTAATTTTAATGGAGAAATAAAGAAAGAAAGTGGGACTCTGTAGTCTTTGTTTGTCTCAATTTTTCGCTTTTTCCATATCTCTCTACCTTTCCCACTTTCATTTTCCTTTATTTTATCTTTATTTATTTATTTATCTATTATCCGTTGTCAAGTTAGGACCGACGATAAAGAGTTTGTTTTTATTTATAAGTCACCTGTTAAAAAATAATTCTATAATACGTTATAATGATTTTACAACCCCTATTGAAATGTTGAAAATTTTGTTATGCAAAATGACTATTTTAATAAATGCCCATAATGATTTATTTAAACATCAAACCACAATTAACTTTTTACATATTTTTAAAAATACAAGTTTACATTTTTTTTTTAAATGATTTATACTCATAAATAATTGTTTATTTAAAAATTATGAAAACACAATAATATGGGTTAGGATTATTTGTGAGCGAGTTCTTTCACGGCATATTCGAGGCGTCGCATTACGCGGGTATCCTTCTAGTAACTCTTATAAGAATTTACAACTTTTTATTTACAAGACTACTTATATTTTTAAAATATAAAATGTCTAAATTACCTCTTATAACATAAAATCTAATAAAGAATTTCGTTAAATATTAGGTCAAAATTTTCAATTTTTTAAATTATCACATTTAATAATTATTTTAAATTTAAAAGTTAATTTTATATTTATAACTTTTTACACTATGATTTATAAAATAACTTAATTTATTAATAATTTAAAAATTCATAAAACGTTATAAATAAATTAATTATATATAACTCAAAATTTCTTATCTATATTAATTTGTTAACAATAGTTATGTGGCAAAATATAAGTTTGTCGATTGGGTATTTATAACCTTATATTTTTTTCTCACTATTTTCTACCATCTTCGATAATTACCGTAAAAAAAACACAAGATATCATTAAAAAACACTCAATACAATTGAAAATCAAAAAGTTACAAGATATGTTTATCTCGTTACATTGTACGGGTATCCCGCTCATCTATACTCCTTAATAAAGGAGGAACCCCACCCCCACTTTCTCAAAAAAGCCTACTGAACTTCCTAAACTACCCCTATAATTTATTAACTAATTTAAATATTTTCACCTAATATACCTATAATACCCTTAATGAAATTATTTACAATATACATCCTTTAACCTTTAAATATCTATTATTTACAACATACATCCTTCAACCCTTAAAATAACTACACTACTCCCCTTTATATCAATTATTTTTACATTAATAACCACGCCGCTACCGCCGTCCCCGCCCCCACCACCCGTCGTCGCCATTACCACACTGCCATCGCTACCACCTCCACTGCTACCACCATCGCCGCCGCATCGCGCGGGCTTCCGTCTAGTTATTACATAATAAATCACAAATTATTTAATCAAGGTGTTTCTTTCAGATCATATTTATGCCTATTTTCAAAATATTTATCTATGTAAGTTTTTAACGTGAGACATTTTCTAAAACCGCTCGGCCTCTTATAAACTTATAAAAAACTAAAAGGTATAAATTATGTTTTTAGAAACTAGCTAGACTTTATAAAAACAATTAAATTACATAAATGTCCTTTTCAAATAAAAGCTTGAGTTTTTATCTACAATTGAAAATTGAAGTTTTTTACTTACATAACATTGTTTGATAAAGTACAACGTTTGATAAAGTAGCTAAAGTTAAAGATATATACATTCAAGCTTTATACGGAACGTTGAAATATATATATATATAATATACTAGTTTTTATACTTTTTTTTAGTTACTACCAAATCATAATTTCATTTACTAGTTATCATACCAACAGTATATTTGATTTACAAAAGCTATTGATAGATGAATCTTGTGCTTTCAAAACTTTATAAGATTAATTGTCTAAAGATGATTCATCAAATAAAACTAGCACATTATTAATGACAAAACGACATTATGTCTAACTAGAAGATTACCCGCGCAATGCGGCGGGGCGATGGTGGAGGCGGCGAAACGTGAAAGGTGAGTGGCAACCGGTGGTGGTGGTGGTGGCGAGATGGGGTATTATAGGTATTTTAGTGGATGTGGGTATTGTAGGTATTTTAGGTGATGTTATTGAAACTTTAATATGAGTATTTTAGAGAATCGGGTGATAAATAAGAAAATGTTTAAAATTTTTCAAAATTAAGACACTAAATCATCTCTTTTATAAAGTAATATAGATAAAACTGCTAAACAAAAGTCATTGAAAGTGTGAATGAAGAAAAAACATAATACTATGTTTCTAGTTTGCCTTTCTTTAAAAAAGTCATAAAAAACAATATTTTTTTAAACATTTAAAAATAATCTTTAATAATTAATACTGGAGAAATCATATGCACTGCACGTTAGCAACCCTTAAGTTAAGGGTTGTTTATATAGATATTGGAAAATTAAATGGTTGAAATAAATTTTTATACATAATTATATATATATATATATATATATATATATATGACCCACGCTACAAAGAGAAAAAAAAATTTATTTATCTCAAATTTGATTGGTTAGGTTTATAATTCTCTAAGTTTTGATTAGTTGAGTTAATTATGGAAAGGAATTAATATCTTTTTGGTTTCTTTTTTAACATTGATGGGTTTTTTTTAAAGGTAATGGTCAAGCAAATTACACATGATCTCATCTAATAATTCAATGCATATTTGTATTTTTCTTTCTATTATCATTCAACAATGAGACTGCATACATTAAAATAATCATTAGTTTTAATACGTAGAGTCGTTACATGTATAAATTGTTTGTATATTAACATAACTACTTTCTAAATAAGTTGACTATATTTTTGACTATATAC
>JAOEHQ010037719.1:0-12629 GCA_025447715.1 Asclepias incarnata | reverse complement strand
AGGTAAGGTCATGCTGTTCTTCTATCTGGGTCATAGGTGGAAATTTTGATCCAATTATAGATTAGCGGGTCAATTTGACATTTTAGTAGGTAGTACAAGTGCATTTATATCTGTTTGAATTAAAAACTAGAATATTTTTGGATGATGATGACGATGATGACCTCTAACTACATCAATGTCGCGGATGCTTAATTGTTACCAGCCAACAAAGAGGCGCAAATACATAACATTTGTTCAACGGTGTGATATGCTCACAAAGTTTATTCTTTATACATTAATGGGTGTTTGGAATTGCGTCTTGAAGAGATTATCTGATTATTAAGTTTTACAAAACACAAATAATCAGTAAAAATGTTTGGCTGAAAAAGTGATTATTTGCGTTTGCATATAGAGAAAACGGAGTTTTAAAAAAAGCAGATAAGGACATGTTTTTACAAAACGTAATTTTAAAAACGTAAAAGTCATTTTGATAATGCAATGACAAACACCCCTAAAAGTCATACATAACATGACTTGTATCTTTTCTGTATGAAAAAAAGATTTTGTATACATATTACCTTTCATATGTTTAATAAGATTATAAAAGCATTATTTATGCATACAACTACTGAGAGTTGTATGGATTCATGCTATACAACTTTTATATAACTTTCATCAGATTTATAGTATATCTTTTATTTAGAAGGTGAAAAATAATAAATTAATGAAATATGATACCTTATAATATTGCTAAATTGATGTAATGTATGGACCATACAATGTTGTAAAAATGAAAAGAGTGGATGAGTTTAGGAAATAAAACCATAAATTGAAATCTTGACTTAAAACATGTATCATTTTTATAGAACTAAACCATAAAATCACAAGTGCAACATTTGAAGATCGAATAAAGGGAATGGTTTCATTTTTATTTTTTATTTTTATTTTTTTTTGAACGGCCGTTTCATTTTTATTATACAAGAAAAAACATATGGCATCGAATAATTTATAAGTGGTGGTTAGCATTTTGTTAGTTGAATCATAATAATATTTTGAGCATCGCGGATACATTGTATTGTACGATTAGTTTGACTAAAACAATATTTAAGAACAAATTATATACAGTAGGGCCTCATTTGATGACTGTATTAGTAATAATAATAACAATATTCATGTTCATATTATAAAGTTACATTTACCTAACATTCTCTAGTTAGTGTGGAATAAACGGGACAGAATAATTGCTACTGCTCAAGACCAAGGTCGTCCATGTACGAAAATTTTATAATAGAGGTCTTAAAACACAAACTAAAATGTGATCCGAAAAAAGGAAATTTTTTTTTTTAATAAATAGCCGTTAGTTGATTTTATTACAACTAGGATAATACTGCAAATAATGAGATCTTCTTTTAGAAACAAAAGTTATTTTTGTTCGTAACTCTAGGGAAAGAGAAAAAAATAATCATGTAAGATAATTAATGACAACCGGGTAAATTTTTTCAGTCTTTATTAAGCTTTAAGATGGTTTTATTCAATATAAAACTAACATGTGTGCGTCTTATAACATTTAGAACATGGCCTACAAAAATCAAAGTGGTATCTTTTGGTTTGCTTTAACAATAAAGTTGAACTTTTAGAGTTGTTTTAGTAGTTTAGTTGAAAGAATGGAGTCTTAGGATTTTTACCAATGAAGTTAGATGATAAATTTATGGTCAACAGTTTCCACCAGTATTGTAAAAATCTGTTTGACTCTGGGAGTACTCCTGACTCGGAGGTCTAAGGAGTCGAGTCAGACCGACTCGGGGTCAAACTCGGGTCAACAGGTCAAACTCAGGTCAAACTCGGGGCAACTCGGTCAAAATCGGGTCAAACTCGGTCAAACTTGGGTCAACTCGGTCAAAATCGGGTCAAGATTGGTAAACTTTTTTTTTTTTTTTAACTTTTTTGTTTGAAGTATTATGTTTATGTTTCAAAACAATTAAGTTTGAAATTTGAAGTATTATGTTTATGTTTAAGTATGCTTAAGTTTGAAGTTTCTAGTCCATTTTTAATTTTATATTACATATAATTTTAGAAATATTATTTTTATATATAAAAATCCCAATCCGAGTACTCCCAGAGTTACCAAAAACTCCCGACTTCCCACCTTGTCGAGCCGATTCCGAGTCGCGAGTTCCCCAACATTAGGTATATTTAGAAAGTTATGGAGTAGATTAAGTAGCTAATGGAAAGACTAAACCGAGCAAATACTTGCCTTTCACATGGAAGAGAGTAACCCTGGGTATTGATTCATTATTGAGTGAACAGGAAATGCTTGCTTCTAATCTAAATATTTAATATATGAATCACCTAATCACTTCTTAAACACCAACTCTAAATGCTACTTTTGTCAATAGCCAATCAAAATTATGTCTCACTACCAAAAATTTCAATCATCCAAACCATAAAACAAAACTGTATGTTTAATTATTTAAAACCACACTACTAAGGGTTGCAATTTCGCAAGATCCAAAACCCGGCCAGAAATTGACGCAGTGATTCTTTTCAGGGCGTCCCCATGTGACCTTTACCACAAGACTTTCTTACACACACAGAATATACACATACACTTCTTAACATCTATATTTTAGGGAGGAACCAAAAGATGATCATTAAAATAGACAAGACGTGGTGTGACATTGATGTAGCAGAAAAGGGTAAGCACTCACCGTGCTCTAATTGACACAATGAGACCTCAAGTTTCAGCCAAATAGCATATGAACTCCCCATCAACTGTAGATGCCATAATCAATATGAAGCGATTGCTTCAAGGACAAACGAGTCATCTTATAAAGAAAAAGAGAGAAACGGAAAGTAAATGAACCAACAAAACTTTAAAGAATTATTATATAGAACTAATTCACACACTCAAGAACACAAGTATAAATTCCAAAGACCGTTAAACACATCATAAAAATTAGATCCATTCAAAGTTCATACCAATTCACATAAGTTATTAACCTTTTCACATACTCGATATATATCGTCAAGAACATAACCTTTTTGCACATGTTGAAAAGATGGTTGTCAAGAATGAAGCCTGGTCCGAGATCCCTTAAAAAAAGCCGAAAGGGATCTTGAAACAAGCTTCATTCTAAACAACCCCATTTCTTAATGATTTAAGCATCAAAAACCACTCAGGGCTGCAAAAGCTTGTCAACCTTTGATGTTTATGACTATCATAGAGTCATGATACACATCTATATATAAAGTAAATGTATTCACACAAGATTTAAAATGAGGGAAGCACATGAAATGACAGGTCACTTTACCACATAAACAAATGGAAAGCTGGTGGATTTTGGAAGCAAGGGATTTGTCTTGTTCCACTTTATTCAGAAGACAGACAGTGGAGAGTGGTTAGCAAATTTCTGACAATTTAGAAAGAAAGAAAATAAAGAGAGAGGCATATGGGCCTATTTCTTCTTGTACAACTTACAATGCAGAATGTACAAGTTTATGTACGGGATCTCATTGTTTAGTTCTGAGTTTTCCATGACTGCCCTTCTGCAAGGAGTAGATTTTTTCACCATCACATGTGTCCCAACCAAATAAATGAGGTCTGGACCAGTTTTGGGTATGACTAGCTTTTAATTATTATAGTTAAAAGCTGTTTTTCTGGACAGTGTTATTTAAGTCCAAAATTGGTAACATGAGATATCATTATAAAACTGTACCATTTACCCGTGGTTCAGACCAGCCCTCGCAAAGGAGATGGGCGTGGTTCCGCGAGGGTCACGCGTAACTACTTAGAGGAAGATGTCATATCTGTTGTCTAAAAAACCAAAATAATGGGGAAATGTTCTAGGGGTTATATTAGTAATTCTACCAATCTAAGTACTTAATACAGAAATAGCGGTTATAGCGGTGGTATAGCGGTAATTTTAATATTATGAAACGTTTATATATATATATATATATATATATATATAATAATTAATACTTTATACTTAATAGAAATATCAAAAGCCAAGCTTAAAAGTGTCAATATTTGAAACGTTAGTGTTAATACTTGCAAAAATTAGTGTTTCTTTAAGTTCGGACCAAAATAAATAAATTAAAAAAACGTTATAGCACCGCTATTTTACCGCTATTTGGACCGCTATAGCACCGCTATAGCGCCGCTATTGATAATATAGCTACCAATGTAACGCGTACAAATAGACTTTTATAATAGAAAGATTGCAAAAAGATGACCCTATTGAACCCAATGAACAGGATATCTTAATACCAATGGTTTTTCCAAAAAGGATTATTAAAAATATAATGCAAGTGTTTGCGATGAAATCAACACTAGGAAGAAAATGCTCTAGAGAGTATATTACTCCGTCGTAAATTCACCTATTTACTGTGAAAAGATTGCACACAAGGATGTTTCTGCTCAACCACTAAGCCAATGTGGGTTGGTGCACAAAGGAGTCGCCAAAAAGGCAATAAGCACATGAAAGAAGTTAACGTCATGTAGTTCTAAGCCGACAACATAAAGGAAAAATATTCCCGAAGGTATATTTATAAGGTTTACCAGTTTAACATTCAGTTGAACAGTCTGTTAAACAGGTAAACAGAGAGAGATCCCTGTCAGGCTACCTGACAAAAGTCGAGCCTTTGGCTCTAATGTACGCGGCCTAACTGGTATTTTTGTGTCCGTTCCCTAGACTTTTTCCCTGGCCATCTCAAGATATTTTCCCTACCATTTCCTAGACTGTTGAACAATCTTTTCCAAAAGAAAAACTCATAGGCTTCAAAGCCGGTGCTATGAGGGATAACTCAACCAATACATTCAAAAGAAGATGCCACTAGTACTTATAAGCAGCCGATGTAAAGGGTGCCTTGGTAATCTTACCAACTGAATATTCTATGTGCAAATAATATACAGCTCAACTAACCAATAGAAGAATCATCTAACTAAATAAACCAAACCTGTAGAAAGAATATAGGATGGCTTCTAAGACTCTTTCTTTATGATCTTAACACTGCTGTAAAAACGCTTCAGATCTTTCATGGCCATCTCCTCAATCTGTATCGAGCGTAAAGAAGAAGGTGCTTCAACCTCGGGCTTGAACCAGCGACTCAAAGTCATCAAATCAGACGGTGAACCCTGACCACTGGTAGGGGCACACCCAGTGGTTCTTGTTTTCGGACTATGAGATAATGTCTGTTGCTTCTTCCCCTGGTTATGAAAACCAAAACATGAGACAGTTCTAGTAGTTCATGTCTCATTTTACTCAAAAATTTCAAGAATGTGACCATTTATGGATGCATGGAGAACTTTATATTTCTATATGTATGGTAATTCGATAATACTAACACCATTTATTCTCTATTTAAAATTGAAGCTTGTATTAAACAAAACTATAACTATCACTTATATTACTACTATATCTATTGTTTCTTTATTTGAATTAACGTTCCCAAAATAGTTGATACTTGGCAGTCAAACAGGTTGAATGAAGTTGACCCAAATATCAAATTTACAATAAAGTCTTTTATAATTAGTATAATAACATAAAGGTGCAATTATAATACTAACGCACATTGCTTTTTCAAAAAACTTCTACAAAAACTAGAAAGATGTGTACCATGAAAATAATTTATTGATATCCATTCGATGAATAAAGGTTTTCTGTCCAGGATCTAAACTTGGACTAAATCACCTAAAAGAGAACAATTGGAGTAGCTATTTCTCTATAGCAATTCTTTTTCGTGAAAGAAGTGGAAGTGACAATTTTGACCCATTTACTTATGAATGGGCCAATTTGACAAAATCATTATATTTAACAATATACTATTGTAATAACATAATTTGGTAATATTTTTCATTAGCTATTCATCAAAAAGAATGTTCCAGAGTGACCCCGTCCCATATCGACCCAAATTAAAACAACCCAGTTGAACCCAAAAAATTGATAAAGAAAGAGTCACCCCAGTGACCAACCCACCATTTTTGCCGCCTCTAAAAGATTTATATTAGATAATGAAAAGCAAGAACGTACCTGCTGTAACTGGATACCCCTAAGAGATGGATGTGAACCAACAGGTGAAGTTCCCGAAGAAACCCAAGGAGGAGCGTATCATTCGACATCTGGCATTTGACATGTGAGAGTTGAGGCCACCCGAATTGGCTTTGAAGGAAAAAACAAGCTCAAAGTATATCTGTCACCATCTGGCAAAACCTCCACCTGATCTTTCTTCCTAGCGGCTACCATATTACACACGGTTTTCCCCTGCTCATCCTGTATTTCCCGAAGGGAAGTGGATCCCTTAGAAATAGTGGTCCCACCCCAAGCAGGTCCCTCACTTTTGGGTGTTAGTGGTGGCAGAGGATCTTTCTTTGGGGTGTCATCAAGAGCACCACTTAAAAACATCGAAAGCCCGCCTTTTCTACTTTTCCTTTTAGATGATGCAGATGATGATAGATTTTTGCTTTCCGAGGTACATGAAACATCTTTCTTGAGCTCAATGGGTGACTCCGTAATGGCTATGCTGACCTGTTTTCTGTCGCCTTCTATCACCTTTTCCTATTAAATTACAACATTCATAAATAAATACTCCCAAGTGTGCTGCATAACTCCAACACTCATAAAAATAACACTTCGTGATGATTTCATACAGCAGTCAAGAAAACCTTATATCAGGGAGTTTTAGGTTACGAAGACCACAAACTGAAACTTGCATCAAACAAAAGTAGTCGGTATGCACAAATGGGCACACTTGTTTAAATTGAAATTTTAGATATGTTGAAATTCAGATTAATGGTGTTTGGAGTGTCGTATGAAATTGAATATGTAATATTAAATAACTAGAATCGGATGACCGGTTGTAACAAAGGTGTAGTAGAATATATGGTTTGGATATGTTTCTGGTATTAGAATGTTTGGACAGGAGTTTTTAAGCAACTAAATTATAAGAACTCTCTTATGTGTAATTATGTGTTCAATTTATTTTTGTGTCCTCTATAATACTGAAATAAAATTACAAAGTGTTCATTTATGAAGATTTTAAAAATCATTATCCTCTGTAACTCCAAAAACTAGCTTATTCCTTATAGTAAAACCAACAATAACAAGTGATTACAGTTTCCTTATATCAGGGTAAACAATAATTAACATTACTTTCCCTTAATCAAATTTTTGGAAGCTGGTATGAAACTGATTATCTAACCTTCATAATCAGAATGAGAACCAGTTGATCCAGATTCCAGACGCTAGAAACTGATTATTCTGACTAGAAATGCAAACATGCTATTTTAAACACACATGACGAGTCAAACATTAAGTTTCTTGGGGTATACCTTTAGGTCAACTTCAGAAGATGTATAGCTCTTCACAGAGTTCACTTTAGTCTCAGATTGACAATTATTAGAAACCTCGTCCCCTTGTGCCAATTTTTGTTTACTCTTTTTCTTATGCTTCTTACTTCCCTCAGTCTTATTCCCTTTTCCACCAGTCAACAAAGAAGTTGACTTTACTTGAATCATCTCAAGTGGAACACCAAGCTCAACAAGTGAACTCTCAAGAACCGGCCTACTCTCAAGTTTTGTAATCTGCTGACTATCAAGAAGATAACCTTTTGACTGTTTGACTTCCAACATCTCAATCTGCTGCAGTTTTTTTTTGTATAGCCTGGACTTGTTGAACAATATCTTGATTTGCATCACAATATGGTCGAAAAAAACTGTCAAATTTCTGGTTTATTATATCTTTAGTCGAAGTTAGCTTTCCATAATGGTTGGAATGTGTCCAGAAGAACTCACAGTTAGTATCCTCCTCTTCGCTGTGAATTATAGCAGGAAAAGAAGCGGTTATGGTTGGAACCCGCCGATGACTCCACGATTCAGATGATTTTGAATCCAAAGATCTTTCAAGGTTTGCGAGAATATCGAATGAAGCACTTGAAACTGCGTGTTTACAGACTGTAAGAATGTAGTCAAGGTTTCGGATTACAATATCCTGGAAAAGTTATTGAGATGAATTAGATCGTAATCATTGGCTCAAAAAAGAGGCTTAGTTCAAAATATAAAAGTTAATATTACAACGACTCAATCTAGAGGTAGCATGAGCATAGTCTGGACAAGTTGGGTAACGGGTACACCGTTTAGGGCTGAAATGAGTCATCGAAGTATGGGTTGAAACTGGTCAGGTTGGGTTCACCCACAAACACTTTATGTGTCCATATGTACAAATAACTAATGCCTATTAGAAATAATTTTAAAAACATTAAGAGAATCAAAATCTTTAAACATAACAGTTAAGGAGGTTGTATGAGGTCAAAATAGACTTTGGACAGCTATCAACCTGTTCGACCCATTCCTTTTGAAGCTAACTTTAAATTATTTGAATTGTTTGAAATAGAACACAACCTAAGTCGGCATGTTTAAAAGTTAAAGGCTTTAAATTGCCATTAGTGAATCTGATTTCAATCTGTTCCGTCTTAAGCTAACAATCATGATTGAAATATAACTTTGATAAAGGAAGAAATATAATTAAGGTACAAAAAAACTGAATATATCATACAATACATCAATACCTCACAATGCTTCCTTAAATCATGTGCCTCTAGTGAATCTGCAACTTCAAGAAGTTGTAACACGCTTCATGGCTCCAATAAACGTTCAGCTGCCACTTTCTCACAAAGGCTTTTCAAGCTCGGTACAGATTTGCTCTCAACATTCTCTTTATGAATGCTTAGAGAGACTTCATCTGACCCATTATCATTAAACGTGAAATCTTCATCTAACTCGCCTGTTAAGTTTGACTGTAAATCCTGATGATTATATACAGTCTCAAGAGAATACGAAGGGTGATACAAAGAACTGATCACCAATAAATGTGTCTCCCTAACTGAAACCAATGTAGCTCGTTTTACACCATGTAATCTAGTCACTAATGGCAGTTCATCTTTTCTTTTCTTACCATCCCACATATAAACATCACCGCAAGCTGTAACACCGGCAGTCCGGTATTTCCCGGCAGAAATGCTAACCATACTTTTCTCACAGACAGAGTATAACTACATCAGACAAAAAAAAAAAAAGGATTATGATAGCCATAAAGATGAAAAGCTTTGATCAGGTAATGCATTCAAAGGTCACCCAACTATTCAATAAGTAATAAAAAGACCACCGAAAATTTAAAACATCTACACAGGTTACCTAAGTATCCATTTTTGGTTTCATCGACACCAAATTATGCGATATGATCACTATACCCTTGTTATCAAATTCAAACTTAAAACTATCAAATTGGGAGCTATATAAACTCAGGGGTCTTTTTGTTAAAATATTAAATCTTATTGGGAATCAAATTCAAAACTTTATGCATTAGAGACTTGCACTATAAGAGTCGAAATGTCTATCATTTCTATAGTAAGAGGAGTCCTACATGTATTCAGTATTCTACATTGAACTATTTATAGTTTATAAAGACTAAAGTTTACCTGAGGTACCATCCTCTTTACCCTAAAAAAAAGAACTGTTGTGAAGAGAGGAAGACCTGTTGACATCGAAGGTTGGGGTCAGAAGAAACCCAATAAAATAATGCACCATCATCGGTAAGAACCGAGGTATGCGTCATCCCTGCCAGCTATGGCAACCATATGGAGCCGTTCACAGCGGTGAAACTTTAAGGGAGTGCTTCCACTTTTCTTTATGATTCTTGCAACCACCACACGCCTCGGCGTTACAAGTCGGTGACCCCAAGTGAACACCTGCAAACCTCTAAATACTCAGCATCTCCATATGAGCGGTATTGCCAACAAAAAGGTTGCTTTTTGAGAAGTTGACTTTCGAGACACTTAAGGTTAGAGTTGGCAAGTTGTGGGGGTTGGGTAAAAATGGGTTCAAATTAAAACAGGCCATGCTTGAGACCAAAAAAACTTGGTTGTCCATTCTTTCAAAAAAATATTGAAGTATTAATGAATTAACTACAATCACAAAAAACAAATTATTAAAAAACAAATTATTAAAAAACAATCTTTCAGCCCATTTGGCCCGTTCCCCTTTGAGACAAATCGACTCCTTCATAAGTAAATGGGTTGAAATTGCTACCTCTATGTATACATGATTTTCCCTGTGAGCAAACCATTGTTTTTGCACGAATGCAAAATGAACTCTAAATATTGGACAAGTGCCAAAAACAATGGTAGTTTCCCACAATTTCACAGAAACGAATTGTTAGTTTGGCATAAAAAGCTCTAAAGTGCCTTTGACTAGCAGTATAGAGGTGACCGGGTTCTAGTCTTACTTGGGATATATAGAGGATATATTTGGTAATGGCATGATAATATTTGCCTTCCAAAAAAAAGTTCACCATGAAAAGCTATGCCGGGTCTAAAAAAGTCAATCACTAGTTTCTTTTTCTTTTGTACTGTTTCCAGAAACGTTTCCAAAAAGGTTCACCAGGAAAAGCTATGACAGGTATAAAAAAGTCAATCACTAGTTTTGTTTCTTTTGTACTGTTGCCAGAAACGTACCTCTCCATCGATACCTAAAACCACAGTATGGAACTTTGCTGCAGCTACACCAACAAAAACTTTCCTTTTCAAGTATTCAACAACTCTGGGGGTGTAATTTTAACCCTGAGTTTGAAGTGCCATATCCAAGTTGGCCTTCCTTGTTGCATCCCCAAGTGAAAACCTCACCCGAATCAGAAACCAAATATTTTTGACTTTAATGAACTTACCCTCCGTGGAGTTGCTTGAGTATCAACAGACGTATAACCAAGTTGACCCTCTGCAAAGCAGCAAAGGATATCAGTAATGCATAAATTTCTTATACTTCTATCTTTAAAGCAGAATCACGAGACATGTGTATACTCTTTGTTGTCCAATACTGACACATGGTCAAATACCGAAATCATCAAATGAAACTTTCATTCTTAAGGGGTGTTTGGAAGTGCATTTTGAAAGTTTTTATACGATACCGAATAATTGAATCAAAAACCCAGCTGTAATAAAGCAGAGTGCAAGTTTGTGTTTGGATATCTTTCTACTACTAGAAGTTATCATCTTCAGATCATAGTTGTCAAAAGCGAAAGCGATCTCAAAGCGCAAGACCCCAAATGGGGCCTAGGCGAGAAGCGCAAAAAAAGCGCGGGCTCGGAAAAAAAAAAGCGCACCAAAGGAAAAAACAAAATGCCATTCAAATTACTAAATACCAATTAGTTAACCCATAATAAATTCAACCAAAAAAGTTCAACACAAATTCTTTAAACCAAGCTATGTAGTTAATACCTTAAATAGCGGTTATAGTGGTTGAGGACCGATATTTGAGATATCGGTTATAGCGGTGAAATAACGGTAATTAAATATAATAAATTTTGTATATAAAATAATAAATATTGTAATTTTATATAACCTTTTAACAATAAAACAAACAAAATTACTTGAAAATAATTTACTTAAAAAAAAGTTATGTAGTGGCAACTGGCAACCACTTTTGTTATTGTAATTGCATTAAAATCCCCACACATCATAAATAATTTACTTAAAAAAAATAAATTAAAGTTATGTAGTGTAGTGGGTATTAAAGTTATGTAGTGGCAACTGGCAACCACTTTTTTTTCTATACATCTATCCACCCTTTCGGCTCATGCCTTTTATTAAATCTAGTTTTATATCTTCTTCTATCTCCTTCAAGACTTCAAACTTCTATCTTCTTCAAGACTTCAAAGGTTTGTGTTTTTTTTCCCATCGCTTTCTTCTTCATTTTCTTTCTAATGAAACCACCGATCCACCACCATAGCCACCATCGTGACCACAGGCCTCTCTGTCTCTTTCTACTTTTCTCTCTTCTTCTTCTTTATCCACCATCAACGGTGGTCAACGGCGGTCAACGGCCCCAAACAACCCCAACCAACCCCGCTTCCCACTCCCTCCCCTCTTACTATTTATGTGACCCCAAGGGCCAAGACGTACACACACCTTGCATTTTCAACTTTCAAGTCATACAAAGAAAATATCACTTTTTGCTTCAATAACAGCTACACTTCGCCGAAGACCCACAACCGGAGCTCTACACTTCGTCTCTTCCAAATGAAATCTCAAAAAAATCCACATACACTCCAATCAAAACAATCTCGTCTTTAAAGCTATCCCTGACACCACTGTCGCCGGAGCTCTTTTTCTTCTTCCCGTGGTCGAATTTTGACTGTTGACCGGTTCAATACCGGTTGTCCGGCCCGTTTGGGCGGTTCAAAGCGGTTCAATATCAGGTATTTAAACTGGCTATTCAACTGGAATTATTAAAATTACCGACCCGCCGGTTCAAAAACATTGCTAATGACAAGGGTAAGGGGGTTGTGTTTAGGATGAAAATAACTTATTGAGATATTCAAGGAACATTTTCATTTAAATTGCTAATTATTTAAATTGATTTTATAAAATTATAGTACTATCCCTATATATATTAAAGACATAATAGTTCTCATGATTCTTGACATTTTTTTCCCCCTCAATTTGTAGTTGAAGATCAAGAAAAAAAAAAAAAAAAAAGAGGTTGCAATTGTGCTTATAATTTTTGGGGTTAAATGCAAATTTCGTCCCTGTGATCCTTTGAAAAATTCACTTTATCCCTGCTCTTAGGGTGGATGGAGTGCGGTGGGGAAGGGAGTGGT
>JAOEHQ010037718.1:0-23565 GCA_025447715.1 Asclepias incarnata | reverse complement strand
CCTAGTTTCCCTTTCTGGCTCAAAACTCAAAAAAGTTTTAGATATCTTGATATTTCAAGTGCTGGAATATCACATAGTATTCCTTCATGGTTCTGGGATCAACTACCATCTAGATTGAATTTTCTAAACATCTCTTCAAATGAAATAAAAGATGTGCTACCAGATATAACGGCAAACTTCGATGAGTATCCTGGAATGGATTTGAGTGACAATCTTTTTGAAGGCACGGTACCACTGTTGCCTTCTAAACTCGCCGCATTAATCCTTTCTGGAAACAAGCTCTCCGGAAACCTCTCTTTCTTATGTCAAATTGACGAGGCAATAACTTTTATTGACCTCTCAAACAATTCATTCACAGGGAGCCTTCCTGATTGTTGGTCGAAATTCCAAAAAAACCTAACAATTCTTAATCTATCAACTAACAATCTGTCTGGGAAAATTCCTTCTTCTTTGGGAAACTTATCTCACCTGGAAGCATTGTATTTGCGAAACAACACCTTTGATGGCGAACTTCCAATGTCGTTGAGTAATTGTACAAAACTAAGGTTTGTGGATCTTGGGGAAAACAACTTATCTGGCATGATACCTTCATGGATAGGGGAGAGACTAACGGAGTTATATGTTCTCGTTCTACGTTCCAATAGATTCTTTGGTACTCTACCTACGCAAGTATGTTGGTTGTCTAATCTCCAATTGCTTGACCTTTCTAAGAACAGATTATCAGGAAACATTCCTGAGTGTGTTGGTAACCTCACAACTATGGTCAAAAAACGGGTTGGAGATGATATAGCCAACCATCGTTATTCGTCTTATGCTGCAACTGTCATCACCTACAATGGAGATGGCACACTAGGAACGAAAGGAATTGTTGGTAATTCATATTATCGTAATTCATATTATGAAGCACGACCTACACCAATGAGGTCACCATATAGTAGAGAATATTGTGGATGCGCCGGAAAAGCTGGTAAAATAGAAGGTAAACGAGAAGGTCTATTCACTGACATTGCATTGGTTGCATGGAAAGGAAAAGTTCGTGAGTTTAGAAGAGGTATTCTTGAGCTACTTAAGAGCATTGATCTTTCAAACAATAACTTTTCTGGAATACTTCCCAATGAGATCACTAGTCTTGTTGAATTGGTGTCGTTAAACTGCGCCCGTAACAAATTTCACGGAGAAGTCCCAAAAGATATAGGGCGTTTAAAATCTCTAGAAACTTTGGACTTGTCAAGAAATGAATTTTCCGGAAGTATTCCCTCGAGCTTGTCATTCGTAGATTCTTTAGGTTATCTTGACCTTTCAAACAATAACTTGTCAGGAAAAATACCACTTGGAAATGGACGTAAACTTCAACTCTTCAATTCTTCCTCCTACAGTGGTAACCCTCTACTCTGTGGACTTCCACTTCCACTTACGCGAGAATGCGGGTTTATACCTGATCATCCTGTTGATGAAAAGCAGGAAGATGATGATGATGAAGAAGAAGAAGAAGAAGAAGAAGAAGAAGAAAGTAAAGTCTGGGAATCGTATTACATGGGAATGGGTGTTGGATTTGGTGTTGGATTTTGGGGAATCGGTGTAACCATTTCTTGTTTGCATCATTGAGTCACGTCAAGGATTGGATATGCATAACAATGGCTGTGTATCTTCGGAAATTTAAAAGGTAAATGCGTAGTCTATCAATACTTATTTTTTTGTTTATGAAATCGATGGAATGGTAGGATTTACGCCTTTGGGGCCCTCCACCTTGGTTTGAACCCTCCCTCCATCAATACTTATTTTTTTGTTTGCCTTGCCAAATGAAGCATTATACTATTAGATTTTTCTTTAGTTTGCAAAATGAAACATTATACGTTTTCTTTAGAGGCTAGAGTTGCCAAATGAAAAAAAAACATTCAAAAAGTTTTTGTCATAAAAAAAGGTTTTTCTAAATATATGTTTTTTGCCTTTGTGTTCTGTGTTTTTTTTTTACATGTTCATTGTAACTTCAGTTTATAAATAACATAACGGAACCGCATTAATAACAAATTCAAACATGATAACGGAACCCCATCAATAACAAATGCATACGCGATAATTGAGGCAAATCAACCCCATACAACGAGCGGCCGAACACAAGTAGTTAAAGTTTATAGGATATAAGACCAACGCCCTTAAATTTTTAAACATATGTAAAAATTAAAAACAATTAAAGACATTAAAGCAATATAGATTTCTATATAAGTTTTATAGGTTGTGTTTATGTGATTGTGACATGCATCAAAATCTCATATATTATCAAAACCCAATATTAGTTCTAACAGTAGTTTGTTAGCTAGCACTTTTAAACCATCTATATTCTATATTAAAATATATATACGAAAATTAATCAATAGAGGATAAAACAAAACAACGCCCCTGGAGTCTCCAACAGGTAATATATTATGGAAGAAAGAAAAAGACTCTTTTCAAATGACCGGTATGTTTTTAACTTTTTATTTACAAACCGAAATCATTTATAGTGAGAACTAGGATGAATTTCTGGCTCTATAGAGTTGAGCAGCTTGCATAGGCTTAAAATTGGCCATGTTAATGGATTGAAAGCCATGTTTTTTAATCTACATAGTTAACAATGCACTACATTCGTATGCAATCTCATAATTGTTTAGTAGGGTTGCTTTGTTATGATTTGTTTCCGATTTTAAAATCTTATTATTTTGCTTTGCAGGTTTTAGGGGTGCACTAGATTCATAAGGAGTCTCATACTTCTTCTCGGTTGTCATACGATAGGAGATCGAATTATCATAACGTGGTTAAAAACTAAAGTATTGCATTTGATCATCTATCTAGAGGTTGTTACTTACTATTAAAACTTTGTATGTTTTATTTCCCGAATAAAAACTCAAAGTTGTTATTTCTATAACTTTCTAAATTGGATTAAGGTTTGAAAAAGACCAGTTACATGTAACACCCCAATTTCCAAAAAGGTAAAATAATGATAAATTTAAATTATTTAATATTCTAATATCTCATTAAAAAGGATGAAATATGTTATATATTATACAAGTTTGATTAAGGTTAGGGAACTGAACGTTCAGCGAACAGTTCATGAACCATTCGACGGGAAGTTCATTCGTGTTCGTTCGTTTAGTTAAATGAACGAACATGAACACAAAAATCCGTTCGTTTAAATAAACGAAAGAACATGAACATAGCCCTCGTTCCTTCATTTATGTTCATGAACGTTCGATAATATGTTCGTGAATTTTCGTTCGTTTATGTTCATGAAGATTCAATCGTTTATGTTCGTGAACAATCGTTCGTTTATTTGTAAATATAATTTTTTCTTATGGATATACTATATATATTAATTAATACATAATCATCTATACTTTAGAAAAAATTTAAATATAAATACTTCTTTAACTCAAATCTTAAGATATTTTAATTATCAAAAGTTTTCATCTCACCCACCACCCGCCTCCCAAGTTTTACCAGACTCCTTGCTTTTGATTCCCCAATTAGTAAGTTCCATGTTTGATTTCTTTTTGTTTATTTTGTAATATTGAATTTGAATTCTAATACTTATAATTATATGTTTGTTCATTAGTGTTCGTTCATTAATGTTCGTTTATTTGTGTTTGTTTGTTTATGTTCGTGAACATTGGTTCATGAACACAAACGAATTAACATGAACAAGATAATATTCTTACGGAACAAACATGCACACCAATGTTTTAAAACCCGGATTTTTTGTCGAACTGGTCGGACTGGTTGACCGGCTGGTTCAACCGTTTGGTATTTTATTTTTTTAAATGCTACTAAACTTGTTACAATCCATTTAAAAATAATACAAAATAGTTATAGTCTAAAGAAAATATATGTTTTAGTGTTCACAAACAACTAAAAATAACATTAAAGTATACACATCATCATAAAGATTAAAAAAAAAATAAAAAATAAAAAATAGAAATACAAAATACAAAACCGGC
This sequence comes from Asclepias incarnata, assembly GCA_025447715.1. NCBI lineage: Eukaryota > Viridiplantae > Streptophyta > Magnoliopsida > Gentianales > Apocynaceae > Asclepias > Asclepias incarnata. The sequence continues at coordinate 19,594 of JAOEHQ010037718.1, read as the reverse complement.
CGGTTCGAACTATTGAACCGGACCACTAAAAAAACGGGTATATAAAACCAGCCTCTTGACCGCCCACTGGTCCGACCGGTCGAACCGGCCGGTCTGGTCCGGTTTTTAAAACATTGATGCACACAATTTTATGTGTGTTTATTCGTTCGTGAACCGTTCGTTAAGTTCAACGAACGAACATGAACAAAGTCATGTTCGTGTTCGTTCGGTTCGTTTACAGGCCTACGTTCACATATAGCTAGGAATAGTAAAAAAAAAAAAACCCCCAACGAATATACGAAACAAAAGAAAAAGTACAGTGACAATATGAACGAACAAGTAGAACAATAGTTTGATTATGAATGTTGGTTAAAAATGATTAAACAAATCATCTATCTATCCACCAATATACTAAAAGAAAATTAAAGCAATCTTAAAGCGACATGTTGCACTTTGCTCGATCGACACATGTCTTTTTATTATAACAAATTTTCTTATTTACATAATTCCTAATTTATATATAATTTATTAGATATATTAATATTAATATTATATGTACTTTCTTAATTTATATAATTCCTAATTTATATAACTTTTTACATATATTAATTAAGAGATAATTTAAAAGATTACATATCCTTTAATAAATATTTCTCATTACAAAAATATCCAACACAATCTTTGTGATAAGTATAAGTTTTTACATCAAAATTTTATAACTTTAATTATTGTCTTGTTTTTACAGTTTAAAAGTTTTTAAACAATGTTGGAACGTCTAGATAATATGGTAGAAGGTATGTTCGAACGACCTAATAACTAGGGTTGACACATCAGTAAAACCCCAAGAACCTTAAATCATTTTTTCTCTTTCTTTTGCTAATCATTGAACGGTGTTATCCCCTTCTTTCTGATAATGATTAAATTTCATAATAATATATTTTCATTAACTTTTAGTTGCAACTTATAGTTATCATACATCAATATAAGTTCCATCCACTAAAAAAAATTAAAATAAATAAGAATACAATCAAATATCACATGGTTATATATGGACTAGAAGTGTATCTGTACAATGCACGATAGCTGAATGTGTTTCAAGTATTTTAGCATAGACACACAACTAAAAGTTTGAAGGTGATATTGCCGTTCTAAAAAAAAAAAGTTTGAAGGTGGCAGCGTCCGTGGTAGTAGCGTAATAGAAAGAGTTATGTTGACTTTTTAATTTAAAATACTATATAATAATTGATATTGCATTAAATTTAATTAGAGTTTAAATGCAATAGTAAAATTGGAATGTACTTAAAAATTTAAATTTTAAGATACCCCTTAAATGTTTTATAATGTACTATAGATAGGCATGAGATTTTAGACCCGAAACCCGAGACCCGAACCAGGCCCGCCCGAACCCGGCCCGGACCGACCCGACCGACCACCATACGGGCCGGTCTTCGGTTCAGAGATATTGTAAATTTCGGGTTTCGGTCCGGGTCGGTCCGGTTCGGGCCCAAACCCGGAAAAACCGTCCAACCCGAAGTATGTTCCTATTGGGCTTCAATTTATATATCTGTTCGAATATGGATGCTGTTCATATGTATCTGTATGTATACATACACTATGCTAGTTTAGAGTGTAAACATTCTCCTAGTTTTTTTTGTCATGTAGACATTCTACTTGTGAAAATGGATTGTAAACATTCTGTTGGGTTTTTTCTTTTCTGCATAGTAGGTCACCACATTGACTGGTATCAATTTGAATATCTCACTAACAACCGTCAAACAAACTATAGAAACTACTAATTGCACAACAGGTTAGTTTTAAGCTTAGCCCAGTTGGTTGTTTTAAGCCCAAGAAAATTTAGCCAACAAAAAGTTAAAAAAATAAAATAAAATTCGGGCCTAATGGGTTTGGACCGAGACCGGACCGGTATAACCCAGGACCGACCGAACCGGACCGACTCCTAAACGGGCCGGGCTTCGGTTCTAGCTTTTAGTGATTTCCGGGTTTCGGGCTTTTCCGGGCCGGGCCGGTTCGGGCCACTTTTTGATGTAAAAGTAATTGATGTATAAGAGGAAAGTGTAGTTATTTTAAAAGTTAAGGGATACATGTTGTAAATTAATTATTAAAGATATTTTTTTTAGACCATGTTTGTTAGTTGTTAAATGTATTGATTCTATAGGGTATATTAAGAAGATTGATTGATGATGCTTTAATAGGAAATAGAGATTATATTATGAGGAAAGGGAATATGTGGCTGTCATGTACCTAAGCTTAGGTATAAAATCTCTCACATCTTAATATTTTAATGCAAAAAAAACATAGGGGCCCAATCATTTATTCATTATAAAAAAAAATATTAAAATATTAAAATGTGAGAGGTTCTATACCTAATCTTAGGTACATGACAGTCACATATTCCTTTTTCTCTTATATTATTAATGATTTAATGGTTCAACAACACATCAGCACCATACAACATCACCCAACAATCACCCACCAACCACACCATATCCGTAACAATAAACATTGCACAACATATTTTTATTTTTATACTAAAATATAACATTTTTAACTTTTAGTAAATACAAAACAAATTTAAATAACTAAAATAAAAACTTCATTAACTTATTAAGGTTTAGTAAGAAAATTGTCCTGTGGTCTTTAGAAAATCACATTTTTCATCCCTCTGAAAAATCTACACGCAAATCATCCTTAGGGTAGGATTTTGTTATTTCAACATATTTCTTTTTCTTTGTTTTCTTTAATACCCTCTTTTATCTATTTTTTTTAATCAAAAACTCAGTCTTCAACAAAACCAAAAACAAAAACACATGTACATTCATCATTATCTCCACTTTCATCATTAACAACATATATTTAAATTACCCTTCTTCTAACTCGTCTTCGACATCAAGTGTTGAAATAGTGGAAATATTTCAATAAAACTATACGGCCACTTATATATGATCCAAAAAGAGTCACACGCGAAAAATATTGAATTGCTAGTTGAACTTGAAAATATACAAAATATATTGAAAAATATATAAAGTTTCCAAAAATAGATTTGGAAATGAAGATCGAGCTAAAACCGAGAAACAGGTCAAAACCAAGTCAGGCACTAAAGCACCATGGGCCAAACGAAATTGACCCATAGGTATAACAATCGTCACCGGAATCGTCTCGGCAGCTTTACTTTATCGTTTAAGAACGTGTTCATGTAGTGGTCAATAGGCATTTAAGTTCATGTACAGTTATGATTATGAGACGTTATTTATGAGAGTTTCGCGAATTATGTTCATTTAAGTTCTATGTGTATTTCGTCTTGGAAAGTTAGAGTGTGATTTCGATATCGAGAGAAACTATTAGAATTGCCATGAGTCGTAAAAATCTTTAAACATTTAATGAGTCGAAATTACAAATAATTCTTGCAAAAAATGGAGGAAGAAGATGGATGGTCTTCAAATGATTATTATTATTAACTAGTTTAGTTGATGATTCTTACCTTTTTCTCTTGAGCAAAACCGAAAAGAAGAGAGGGAAAATGTTTTGTTCTCCATTTTCTAGAGAGAAAGAGGGGAAAAAGAGAGAATAGAGAGAAAAAGGAGAGAGAAGAGAAGGGAGTGGTGGAGGGGTTTTGTTGCTCCCCATCACTCTCACGACTAGTTCCGGTTTCTCATGAAAAATAATTCATTTTGCTAAAACTTTTAACTCAAGACCCGTTCAAATATTCCGTTGACACGAAAAAACATATTTTCAAATTACCTTTCTAACAACTGGCCACATGTCAACATTCCTTATCTTAAAGTTCACTTACTTAAGTTTTAACTCATTTCAATCTCTTTATAGACTATCTCACTCTTTGTAGACTACTTTCATCTCTTTGTAGACTACCTTCCTCTTTGTAGACTACTTTCACCTCTTTGTAAACTACCTTCCTCTTTGTGGACTACTTTCATCTCTTTGTAGACTATATTCCTCTTTGTAGACTACTTTCACCTCTTTGTAGACTACCTTCCTTTTTGTGTACTTTCATCTCTTTGTAGACTACTTTCACCTCTTTGTAGAATACCTTCCTCTTTGTAGACTACTTTCACCTCTTTGTAGACTATCTTACTATTACCCCAGATAGTGCCTCTTTTTGTCTATTTTCATCTTTTAGGCCATTTGTAAAGGGAAGGTGAAATGAATAGGTGAAGAGAAGTGATGAGAAGGTGGATGGTTAAAGGTATGTGAAATAAGGGAGTGAAGAGGATAGGTGAAAGGGGATAGGTGAAGGATATCACCTAGGGTGAAAAGGGAGGAGTGAGGTCTATATCTTTTGTTCATATTATTTGTTTGGTTTTGATTGGGTATAGTTGGATATTGTGTAGTTGGATATTGTGGGATATAATGAGGTATTAAATTTAAAGGTGAAGTGTTAAGAGAAGGTGAAAAGGATAAGAAAATGAAGCTGACGTGGCAAGAAAAAAAAAATTCAGGTAAAAGGGGTAAACGGTTCGGAATTAGGATCAATTGCTGGTGAACAAATTATTAATTTTTACTGCAAAATAAAAAAAATTAACTCCAGATATTGTGATGCCGCCTTCCTTTTCTTGGTTTACTTGCAACAATTAGTATGGTCGATTACATAGAGATAGGTCTCACAAGCTGCTGCTGCTGCTGCTGCTTAGAGAGAGAGAGAGAGAGAGAGAGAGAGAGAGAGAGTAAAATTAAAAGAAAGAAAATGGGGAGAAGGAAGCTGGAAATGAAGCGGATCGAAGACAAGAGCAGCAGACAAGTCACGTTTTCCAAACGGAGATCAGGTTTGTTTAAAAAAGCACGCCATCTTTCCCTTCTCTGTGAGGTTGACATCGCCGTCATCGTTTTTTCCGCCCGCGACAAGCTCTTCGAGTTCTCCACCGGTGCTTCTTCTTCTTCTTCTTCTTCTTCTTCTTCTAATAACATCAGGTTTCTACCCTATTCCCTTCAATTCTTTTTTTATGATATATATATATATGATATGTTTTTGGTTTTTTTATTTAGTATCATTTTTATAACCCTTTATTATATATGTGATTTTATGTGAGATGTGCTTAATTAACCTACGATATTGATATGCCCTCGATCGATGGCTCCGGAATTTTCTGCTATGATTTAATTACTGATCAGATGCACCCCTGTTCTTAGTAGGTGGCAGGAAATCATGGTTAGGCTGATCAACTTAATCCACAACCTAGTAAAGAGATATTTTTATATCATGAGTTTCTTACAATTACATATAGGGGTTATATTTATAGTGGATGGATTACGGCTAATCCCAAAAGTCGACTTGCTCTCCATGGCTGCCTTCAACAACTGAGGTGCTCGGGTGCCCTCTGACGCCGACTAGGTCATCAGACTCAGTTGGATCTAATTCTCGATCATAACCTCTTCTTGGTGTCTTGGGGAGTTGCATATGAATATATATCCCTTTTACCATAGTCATCCTAGGTTCATGTGTGTATTTCGGTGTTTTTTGGAGGTTACTTATTTTCTATCCTTTTCATGACAATAACGACCAACAACACATGCTCTTGAGAGTATACCCTACTCCCTGTGATATTGGTTCGTTAGTTTTGAGCCATGCTATCAGGAGGATCTCGAGAAATTTGTAAAAATATTGTGCTTTTGGATCGATGATTATACACTTTAATAGGGTCTCATTACTCCCTAAGTAAGTTAATATTCTTTCATGTTAGGTAGGTGACATTGAGAGTGTGGGGGGCTTGGATCATACTCCTTGTAAATTACATGGCTGTTTTCTCTCTTTCTCTCGCTTGTATGAGTGTGAAGAGAATCAAGTTGTCAATGATTGTAACCATATATTGTTCATGATTTTAGGTTTTAAACGTATACCTCACAAACACTTGTAATTACGATTGCTTTTTTGCAAGCTAAAGCATAACACAATACTTGAAAATGTAAATCATATCATTAAAAGAAACACTTGCCTCTAGCTTTATTATATTTCACAAGATTGTCATGGCATAAACAACTTTTTTTTCTTGATAAAGGTGTATGTGTCTGGAATTCATATGCTTAATTCTCTCAAATTTTCTTAAAGTGTATCAACGAAAAATCTTTGCATGCGATTTCATTGCATATCACTATGGTACAAATCCAACACAGGTTGAATTTTTATTTTTTTAATCCAAAGCTTCCATTATTTTTATTGATATCAAAACTGATTACAAATCTAATACTATACGTTCAGGTTGAATTTATTAGTTCTACTATCAGCCATTTTCTCTGCATTTTTGGGCATAGGGGCTACATATGTAGAGAAATATGTCAAGAAGTTGGCAATTCATACGGATATAGATTAACCTCGTTAGGGTGGAAACAAGGTACATCTTGATTTCGGTGGAGAGAATTATTTCATCGACACTAGGTTGGGTAATGGAAATCAAATTCACGATTCTCATATTGATACTCCAGTTTTGCAAAATTAGAGCCACTTTAGTGAAAGTTAAAAAAACCAAACACCTATAGATAATATCCAACCATCTCCAAGGTGGCCCAAAAAGACTAAACACCTAAAGATAAAATGCAACTATCTCCAAGGTGGCCTAGTGGTAAGGCGTTCTGAAGGTCCTAGAAGAGACATGGGTTCGAATCTCACCGAGTAATATCTTGGGATGGTCTAGGAAACGGCCACCGGGATGCTGGTAGGCCACATATATGAGAGCAAAAGGCTTGACTTTCCTGAGAAGTTTGAACATGGATCAAATCCAAATTAAACTATGAATATTCTTTTAATCGGGGTATATCCGAATGTTGATGTCCTGATTATCCGAATGTTGAGTATCCCCGGTTCCAAATAAACGCCATTCGTTGTATATGGCATCCACATGTTTGCCTTTGCTTGTATATATTTGTCAAATTTCCAGAATATCAACATGTTATCATGTATCTTCTCTTCATGAGTATTCAATAGTCAAGTGTTTCAAGAGTCCAGAAAAGGTCATTTTGATTGAAGTTAAAATAAAGTCCGATGGGTTTTCTGGTTTTTGTGTTTATACGGAGTACAATACGAACAACCTAAAGGGCCAAGGGCCGTCTATACAATGGTTGGTTCAAGCCCAGTTAGGATATTTCTATATAATACGCTTATAGATAGTGGAATTCATCCCTTTGCATCTTGCACTAAATTACTTGCATTTTATGTTCTCTAATTACGTTTGTTTTAGTGTGGAGCATATCCTTTCTAGGTATCAGAAAAGCTGCCTTGAAGTGGAGGAGAGGACAACTCAATCAGCTGACAAAGATTTAGTAAGTGTTTGCTTTTTTATAGAGCTAGCAAGCTATTACACATATACTATCAATGTTCACATTTTTTGTCGAGTTGCTGGTTTCTTGATTAATGAGATGTACTGAAAATGCTTGCTGCAGGAATTCTTGTTGCAGTGTAAAAGATTTCGAACATGTAAAGAGCTTCTACAAACAGTGGACAGGTAACTTATAGTCCAGATGACCACACAAACTTGCACACACATACATATACAGTATGGAAAAAAGTTTGAACTAATTATAATGAGAAGCGATACCGTAATGATATTGCATATGGAAGTTGGTCTACCAATATGGATCAAGCAACAATGAAATCCAACTCTTTGTACAGACTTGTTGAGGAGAATAATACTGAGGAGCTGTCTGTGGCCGACATGACGCAACTAGAACTAGAACTTGATGACGCTCTTGTTCAAACACGATTGAGAAAGGTGACCATCTTATACTAGTTTTTAACTTATGTTCCTAAGCTGTTAGTGTTCTATATATGAATCACCTTAGTAAGACAACTTTTGTTAATACGTTCCCTTTTCTAGATATATTGTTCTACGTGTTGGTTTTGAATCATCATCATAGTATTATGTTTACTTTGACTCGATGTTCTTTGTTGCATATCATGGTTTTTTTTGTTATTAGAGTTTTAATTTCCATTAGTTCAGTCACATTACTGTTATCTTGTGGATGGAAAAGGAGATTATGGCATCCTACTTTGGATGTGAATAAATGAAGGTGAGGTTCAGAATCTAGAACTCTAGGGAAGAGAGACAAATTAGATAGACACCAAACCTGAATGTCTGAAATATGGGGAAGGCAGGTGTATGATAGTAGGATCAATGTTTCATGTTCAACTTGAGAAATGTCATCCATGGATGATGGATTAGTAAAAAAATTGCTCGACAAAAAGATTCAAACACATTATGCATATGGGGTAATTCGTGTGTATGTTTTGACTTTTTGTCAGAGGAGATTTATTGCTAATGCTGCTTGTAGTATCATATGTGATGAAGTTTGGTAACACATTGAAGAAAATTTAATCTAATGCACGAGAAGATGGGTTTGGTTAAAGGATTTACTCACAAAGATGTTTTGGAAGATGACATGAATCAAGAATGATGAAAAATCTATATTTTGTTAGTCTATAACTAGTCCTATACCGAAAAAATATTGTAAGAAAGATTAGATTAGAGTGGGTCAAGCTTTGGTAGCAACAACAACAACAACAACCGATACTCAATCCCGCCGGGATGGGGTTTGAGGGAGGTATGATGTACGCAGCCTTACCCCTACCCTAAGGTAGAGAGGCTGTTTCCGAAGGACCTCCGGCCAAAGTGGAGAAGAATAATAAAGTGCAGGGGATAGGAAACATACCTGACTACTGAGTAACGTGTAGCTTGTTTTGATCTGTATGCAGTTTCGATTGTGCAGGGGAATGAGATTGTTGAGCTGAATCAACAATCTTTGGTAGCGTTTAGTAGTAATCAAGACTTTCATGGTAGTGTTTAGTAGTAATCAAGACTTTCATGGTAGTGTTTAGTAGTAATCAAGACTTTCATTTCACATAAAGATGTGAAATAATGAACCACTCTTGCACAAAGAATGATAATGTATAGCTTTTATATCATTGTGCATACCCCATGTACAGATTGGAGTAGGACATACCCTCATTTTTGTTGGTTCAACAAAGTCTGGGTTCAACTGTGATTCTGTGAATGAGATACTAAACCATGTTATGATTCATCATAAATTCCTAGTCATGAAGTGGAAAAGAAAGAAGTCGCGTGTATCTGGCGCGAGTGTGCCGCGAGTGTGCCGATGGATGGAGGTGGTTGCATGCTACATCTTTCCCATCCGAGCACCTTGCTCTCTTACCCTATGATCATAACTTATAACTGAAACTGGCACATCTTCAACTCATGCTTGCTATGGCAAAATGTGTCGACTTGATCAACACGTGCCACTCGCAAATCTATATGTAGAGATCGCTATGGTGCTAACGAACGATTGATGCAAGATTATTTTGTAGAAAACTCAAAATATCCGTCATGGATTTAGGCGAAGATTTCGAATGCAGAATGAGTTGTTCCTGCGGATAGTTGACGGTATCTTACTTTCTCGAACCTCTTTCCTCTCATTTTAGAAACTTCGTATAGGTTTTACTACAATTTAATGATGTATATCCGCCATATGTCAAGTAGCGTATGGCACATCCCCCGACTTACTTGATGAATATCTACAAATGGGAGAAACAATGGCGAGAGATTGTCTAGATGATTTTTGTAAGTGCATATTTGAACTTTATTCTGAAGAGTATTTGCGAAAACCAACATCACAAGATATAGAACGTTCGTACAATAAACACGAACAAATTCATGGTTTTACTGGGATGCTTGGAAGCATCTACTGCATGCATTGGCTGTGGGAAATTTGTCCCACCTCATGGCAAGTCTGGTTCACGTGCGGTTGATTTTTTCTTTTCCAAAAAAATAAAATAGAAAGTGAAGTAAACTGTAAAAGACTCAAGTTAAGAGAAGAACTTGTTCTTGTTGATGTGGAAAGGCAAAGATCAATGGCAAAATTACCATGTCTCTTAGACTATGCCATGTAGATTTTGACATATACTCCTAGTCAATATCCAATATTTGATGGCATTTTCGAGGAAGAGTAAATGCATCTCTCAACATTATTTGTGGTAGCATTCAATACTCTAGGTAGGATTTACTACATAAGTTCATAAACGAGCTTCGTCTGCATTGTGTTGGTGCTTTTCTGTTAGTCAAGCTATAGAATCTGCACACTCCATGTAATTCGTTGATTCAATGGAAAGTGTTTAAGTTTATATTAGTTCTTACTGACTTTGCAACACTCCTTGTAATTCGTTGATTCAAAAAATAAATAATCAAACATTAAAAAGGATTCCACTCTTTTTACTTTGCCATTACTAGCATTATTGCTATTGTTAGAGTCATAACTCTTAGCTAAAGACACCATATTCTATTAAGGAAAAAAAAACAATCTGCACAATATTAACCGAACAAGACAAAGAAAATGGAGAAATAGCTCTATAAAATCAACATGAGTCAGCACATATAAGAAAAAGGAGCAAAGGTGAGTGGATAATTACTAAATGGAACGTCAAGATCCTACTCACTTAGATGGTAGGAATTAGACTATATGACCATACATACTATACATCAAATTTGAGGAGTTCTAATTATTTGACTGTGAATGTTATTTCTGATGATTTTTGAAACCAATTACTACAGATTCCACTATTTGTGTCATATAGTATCAAATCATTAGAATGTGCAGAACTTCTATGACGTGACATCTAGCTTTTTCATTACAGATAAAATATCACGGTGAAGCTAGAGTGTACTAGTGTAGTAGTTTATATATCAGAATCCTTGACTTTTTAGCAGTTTCTAATTTGGCTGTAATTATGTTTAATGCAGACGCAGTTGATGATGGAGTACATATCAACCCTCCAAGAAGAGGTATGCCTCTACTTGGACTTTTGCTCACAAATACTCTGAGAGTCTGAGATGGATTCTGTATTTTAGTATATGTATTAATATATTTAACGCCAACCTAAAATGAAACAATTTCAGCTTGAAACTAAACTCTACTTCTGTTGTTGATTGTTTGCATCTTTTCTCCATGGATTGAATCACGAGGACTTACCACTAGACTATTATCAGTACACTGGAAATTAGATGCAAAACACTTACCTAAAAAAGTCGCACACACTTGAATAGTCATGCCAAGTTATATCAGTTTTACAAGGGTGACTCTCTGGAGATGGACAGTAACAATAGACTGAAAATCCAGAACACAAAATAAGACGATATGGAAACCACATGCTAAAACATAAGTTAACTAAGTTCACACCATTGGAACCAAATCTAAACTTGAGTTTTTGAATTGATTAAAAAGAGTTTCGGGAGTGACCTAGGTGGGACAACGGTGAAAGTGAGTTGCTATCAGTTAGATTTATCCTTTTTCATTGGAGAAGTACCTCAAGCCACATTTAGGCATGAGCACGGGTCAAAACCCGGCCTGAACCGGCTTGACCCGTGAATGCAAGAAACTCCAACCCGCAACCCGGCCCGTTAAGGTTCGGTTCGGGTCGGTTCGGGCGGGTCTCGGGTTTTCTTCACATTTTCACGGTTTTTGCCCAAACCCGACCCGGGCCGCAACAAAAGCTTGACCCGTGACCCGGCCCGTTAGGGCTTCGGCCTGGTCGGTTTGGGCGGGTCACGGGCGGGTCATGGGCGGGTTATGGGTTTTCAGGTCAAAAGCTCATCCCTAGCCACATTAGACCTTTTATTACTTTGTTTTTGCAGCTTGTTGTATTGACACACACAAACACACGCACACATTTGTGAGCATCCCATTTGTGTAAAAGTTATGACCCTAAATGGTTATTAACGGTAACAATAAGTTAATCAAAGACATTCATGGTCATAAAATGAGAAGACTTACTATACCCAAATCCTGTTTGATAAAGTCCAGCGAGTGCCTTCTGTTGTAAGTGGGGGCCAACTCATCTGGCTAGTTGCAAGGTCGTTAAGATGCTACAAACTTTGTTGCCTCCTCCTCTCGTGGTATTTGTTACTAACAACAAAAAGAGCTTGAATAAACACAATATGAATCTGATCTAGTTTTGCATTTGTGAACAGCAAAGGAAGTTGAGAGAAGGAAAGGAAGAAATGGAGAAGCAAGTAAGTTAACTTGAAAATTGCATACCTACACTTCTGGTTTAAATCATCCATCAAAATCATACGTTTTTTGGAAAGATTTCGGGACTGATGTAATTGTTACAACTATGCAAATCTTTTGAAAACAGAACACCCCTGTTTTATGTCCATCACTGAAGGGGTGAAACTCGTCATTTATATTCTTAGCATCTCTAAATCTTGTGAATATAGAAAACTTGGCATAAATGATCAGATCTTACTTTGTGTTGTATATGCTTTTCTGTGTCTTATCTCATTCTCACGTTTCATTTCATCTATTTTGTAGTTTTAACATCTAAGCTTGCCCAAGTTGCTGCTTATAACATTTTTTTTTTGGAGTGCTAGCAGTTAAATTAAAACATGGTTTTGGAAGTGATTTTTATGTATATATGTGTCTAAATATGGTTTAAAATGAGTAGCTGATGTTTGACTTACAGGTTGCATCAGCAAAGCAGCAGCAGCAGCAGCAGCAGCAGGATGAGAATGAAGGTGGTGGAGGTCTAAACGACCTTGCAACTAACCAGATGAATTCACCACAACTTCTTACTACACTTCTTCTTTTTGATGGCTAGCTAGCTAGCTAAATAAATAGATTGGTTTTCCAACCAACACAATCTGTATCACATCTTTACAGTGCTTAAAAGAACCCAATGAAAGACATTTGGGCTCTTAGATCTTAAATCAAATTTATTACAGATTATTATCATCTGTTTGAGCTTTATACACAAATTGTGCTATTTGATTTGATTTGATGTACTATCTGTTGATAATATTATTTAAAAAAATTCAGTGAATCTTTCTTTACATTTCAAGCTAGATTTTATTTATGGTTATGAATTAGACTCATCTGCCTTTTGTGTTGTTATATCTTCTTGTTTTGTGTATGTGTTTGTAAGTGAAGGTGGGTTTTTTTCCTACCAATCTGACTTTAATTAAATAGAGAAATGTGCTGTAATTAAGTGCGTCGACATGAAGAAAGGATATTTTTATGGTATTCAGCAAAAAGTTTTGTACTCACTCGATGCCTATTGGCTAATTGTAAGGCCGTTAGCTCAGACCTGCATTAACTTTTTTCTTTGGGCCAATGAGTGAATTTTTTCCCTATTTTTCATGTATACGCATGGAAGGAAGAATAGACTCGGTGAAAGTTGTAATCCGCATGGAGGTATTGGCATCTATCGACAAGCGGCTTCCTCGGCCCCTGTTGGTTAATTCATCGTTAGATCAATCGGTATCCGTTGTCTTTGAAACTTGGGGCTACACATGTGAAAACTTATTGGCGGGGGTTTGACTTCTAGCATGTACGGTTTTAAGTACATGTATTTACATGCGCAGGTATCTTACGGAGTGAGATTGGCGGGTACAAAAATGGTACCAAGGATCAGAGGGTTCTTTCCGATTTACCCTTATATATATATATATATATACTAGTCTTAAGCCCGTTTCAAAACACATAGCTTTTAACTTTCGTTTCAATATATGGTGTTGTTATATGACAATTTATAAAATATTTTACAACAAAATTATTCATAACGATCTTGACCATTAGATCATGATAAAACTAATGCATGAAGATTCATAGGGCACAAGTATATACATTGATACACGAAGACTTTTATGACGCACAACGATTTTTAGTTAAAAGAAAATGATTGTTTTATTTGTTTTATTTTAATAGCTGTTTTATTTGAACCAGAACCACACACACACATATATATATATATATATATATATATATAGAGAGAGAGAGAGAGAGAGAGAGATGCAGAGATAGATATAGATACAAATAGATGTCGGCGACCTCTTTTTTTATTTGTAACCATACCTTTCATCATTAGTTTCGAATCTTACTATATATATATATATATATATATATATATATCTTATCATGAACAAAAAAAAAGTTTAAAAAACGATAATACCGTTTAAGTGTATATTAAAGCCAAATGCTCGACTTTTTCCGTATAGCTTGAACTAAAATATCTCTTCGTTTATCTGTTTTTTTTACTGTAAAATTGTGCTTTTAATTTGTTTTATAATGTGTGTATTTGCATGCATTTGAAATACAAATCATTTTAAATATATTTTCGCTGCATTGCCATTTGATTTTTTTTAGTTAAATGACATATAGATGCTTATTTACAGAAAAGATTTTTTTTGGGAAGAAAAATGATTTAATACTTAATAAGTTATTGGATATTTCATAGTTGAAGATGGATATTTTTTAGTTCAATCAGATATTTTTATTGGTCAAAGTAAATTATTTTTCTTTTATATATACTAAATTTTTGGTTTGTTTTTTTTGCAAAGAAATTGGGATCATTAAGGGGTTAAAGAATTGATGTAGACTGAAAATAAAATCAATAATTGAACCTATTGATTTACAAGAATGTCAAACAATTCTTTTAATTATCGTTGATTCACAATGAATTTCGATAATTAGGAAATGCACATACTAACACACACTTGTGATAGGGAGGAAAATGACTTTTCATATATCTATAATGTGATTAGCAACCAAGTCTATGTCCCATTTATAGTTGGGATTCATGATAAAGAAACCATAACATTTAACTAAATTAAATGCATAGGAAACTAAAGAGTCGGAATTAAAGAAAATAATACCTGTCCTGGATTGTTCCGCATCATTCTAGATGCTTCCGCATCAAGAATAATCGAAAAAGTTAAATCTTTTAAAATTAACATTGGAATTATGATAATCAAGATTTAAGCTTTAAGTATTGTAAATATATATAGATATTTTTCAAATGAATTTATGACATGTAATCCTCATTAATATATTTCAGATATATGTCATTCAGATATATGTCATTCGGACCTTGTTAGCCAACCACATTAAAGAATTTATGACATATAATCTATCTTTTTCTTCAACCATCACGCTCAAAACTACAATTTATTACTATTAAATTTTTATTTATAAATAAAAATATAATAAACTTAATTAAAAAACACATTTTATTTTATTAAAAAGAGTAAAAAATAGAGTTGATTACATAAACTATGCTTGTGATTTGATCATTTTTCACTATACATCTAATACTCCTTTATAAGCGTCTGTAATAGTGGTTGATAAAAAAAAGTTTTTATAATGGTTGATACCATTGGGTTAGATGACTTATTTGATCAATAGGTTAAGAAACCTCAACCTTTTGAGCAAAAGTTTTCTAGTCTTAAACAAAGCTTTAAAAAAAGCTTATCATTAGAGTAATAGCTTTTTAATAGGTTAAAGTTAGTGCAATAAATATGTGGCAAAAAAATTTAAGTCATGAAGACTTATTACCATTGTGGATGCTCTAAAGCATTTACCCACCCCCTTTTCAAGATGATTATTGATAGGTTTACAAACTTTTTACAAACAGATCTTTACAAATATAACTTCTATTAATTAAAGGGTTTTACTAAACAAAGCCCTAAGAGCTGTATATAAGGTGTATTAAATAGTTGTAAACTTATCATAAAATTCAGGGGGTGAGCTTTTGATATAGAAAATACAACTTTTTTATGCACGTTAAGTACAGCCCTAAGGACTGCATTTAGCATTTTTCTTAATTAAATCATATTAATATTTTCTCACTTTTTTTTTCCTCTCCCTTTATTGATTGGACCTCTTCATATGTCACATGTGTTTGTAAAAAGTATCAACCCCCCTCCGCCTTTTTTCTCAAAAAAATAATTGATCTACCCAAATTATCCATCTCCTTTATTCATTATTTTAAAATTTCTACTTGATATACCTATAATACCCTTAATGAAATTAATTAAATTATAACATCTATCATTAACTCCTAAAATAACTACACTACCCCCTTTAAAAACAATAACCTTACATCAATAGTCTATACTACTTGCCGCCGCCACCATCATCACCAGTCGCCGTCACTCACCACCACACCGTCGCTACCACCTCTGCTGCAACCACTATCGCCGTCGCATCAGGCAGATATCCACATTTTTATAGAGGTTAAACCATCACTCTTGCACTTTAAAATTCCCACATTTACCTTTTTTATTTTAGGAGAATCTCATATATCCCCTTTCTAAAGATCATATTAACATGTTTACCCATTTAAAGAACATATTATCATAATTACCCAATTTAAACCTTAAAATTCTCATATATACCCAAATAAATTATTTTAATAATAACTTCACTTCAAAGCACTTTGATAATTATAAACAATTCTATCCTTTTTTTGTTCTTCATATTGATCAAATAATATTTTTTTGTTCTTCATATATCCCCTTTCTAAAGATCATATTAACATGTTTACCCATTCTTTTTTCTGATGTCATACAAAAGCTTATCAAAAGTTCATCGAAATACAATTTCATTTCATTTCATTTGTAAACCTTCATTTCATAGATTAGATGTAATGAATAGGATATTTTCCTAGAATTTTTGTAGACATTCATATGACACTGATGACTTTTTAAACACAATATATATTATACACAGAATAAGCACTAAAATTGTTACATTTACCCATTTTCATTAGATAATCGTTAAATCTAATTTTATACCAATAAAATTCTCATTCTACCGACATGATAAATAAACCTAAAAAAAGAAAGAAAAAAAAAATCTTGATGGTACATGAATGTTGATAACACAGTTTGCAATCGACCAATGTAATTACATATGAATATAAGTTTAAATACACTAACAAATTAATTGGTATATGAGTGGTGGTAATCGATAGTTGGTATTTGCCTGATCTGAAAAGGAACGGAATAGAAAATGATAAAAATGGTCTTTTTAATTATCAAAGTATTTTAAAGTTATTTATTATCAAAATAATTTATTTGAAACCAACGGGCCCTAAGAGTCTAAGACTAGTTTGGGTATATATGAGAGTTTTAAGATTTAAATTGGATAAATGTGATAGTATGTTTTTTAAACTAGATTATTTTCCCGCGTAATACGCGAGCTAAACATATTAAATTTCCATAATAACATAATTAGTAGTTATAGATAAAGGGTAATGATCCCTACACAAAATATTTTTTCCATACACAAAAATATATGCATTATATAGCTGTACAGTACAACCATATGATGCATATATTTTTGTGTATGGTAAAAATATTTTGTGTGGGGATCACCTCCCATAGATAAAAGATGTTGAAATATGATGATATTATTATTCAAAAAATGTTTTGTATCGAAGTTGTTTAATAGGATATATATGTTGAGTCCTAGTGTAATTGATTAGATTTGTTGATGACAAACAATGTATAAGAAATGCTTAAGTCTTTAGTTGTAAGCCGAGTCAGCTTAAGCTCTCTCAAGTTGGGTCAGCTTGGATGTTTAAGCTAACCCAATATTCACTTCATTGTAATGTTTTGTAATAAGTTTAGGAAATGGTTCTTCAAGTTGCATCAATATGGGACATAGCGTTTGATCTAAGTCATAAATGAAGATCAAATACAGAAGACCAAGCTGGGTGTAAAAGTCAGTTTGGACTTACAGTCACCTTGGATGAACAACTTTGACACTTAAGATCTTACAAATGTCCTAAGCTGCCTTATCTACTTCTAGTAATTGGATAACCATGAAAGACAAAAAGGTACAGAGTACCATGCAGATCCTCAAGCGTTGGTGGTTGTCCTCTATGTGAGTTTTCTTCTCTCTGATTGGCCAACAGGAGTTCGTGGCTAGTTACAGGGGACCAATGGTACAAAGGTCACTATCACAGAATTCTTTTTATGTAGAGGTCACAAGATCATTCCACTTAGCAAAAATTAGACGACATCTAACTGAGGTGCCTATAAATACCTCACTTGATGTTTCATTTGAGATGTGCATCCATAACAGTCTTTCGTTCATAACCATTCAACTATCCAAGAATAGTCATCCCAGGCTGTGTTGTGTTCATATACTTAGCTTAGGCATGTATTTTGTAAAGAATAGATAATAGAAGTGTAATTTGTATTCAGCCAAGTAGTTTGATTCCGTATGCGTTTCTGTTCCACAACTACTTGTAATTCTTTTTGACTTATCAATCCAAGAATGCTTGAAAATTACGTCTTGTGTTGTTCTTGGTTGTACTAAGCTATAAACTGTTTTTCATTATATTCTGTTACAAATTGTTTTAATCTTGCAAAGTTTTTTTTATATATATTCCGCAATTAAGACTTGCTTTTTAAAAAGTTGACTTAATTTGTTAAAAGGTGAAAAAGTTGTATTCACCCCCCTCTACAACATGTGAGACACATTATCGTCGAATAATCTTATTTTATCCATTCTTGTTATTTATTTGGGACCAACAACATTATTTCTTTGTATAATGAAGGTGTAAAGTTAAATATAGATACTACTTGCTCAAAAATGATAATATTATTATTTGAAAATGATTTTTATTGTATATGGTTCGTAGGATATGTGCGTTATATGTTTGTATAATAACTATCTATAAAGATTGTGTCTTGTGTTTAATCATACTTGAATATAAGGATTGCTTAATTGACTAATATAATTTTATTAAACTAAATAATTAAATAAATATAGAAAAAAATACATACCAAATTTACATGCATTAAATATAAAAAATAAAAAATAAATGAAAATATATTTAAAATTCAAACAAAGTTTTAGCGTGTATATGGCATATAATATATTTTTTGTTTATCAAAAAGATATGATACGAAGACTAAAAGGATATATATTACTATTTATTTAACATGAAGTTTTATTTATTAAAAGATTAAATTGAATTTTAGAATTTTGTATTAAGTAGAAAGACGTACTAATGTTGTGTTTTACTAATAATTAAGTCAATGATAACTTCATTATTTAAATCTAAAGGTTGTAATTAAAAGTTGAAAATCATCTAAGGGTTCTTGTTTCTTTAATTTTTATTTTAGCATGCTCTTATATATACATTGGTAGATATATGGACAAAACTAACATTTTATATATCCGCAATAAACTTTATTTTCATTATGTTTATTTATTTTTTATTTTTTTTAAACAACAAATGTAGCTATTACTAAACTACCTCAAATACAACTAAATTATCTCATGCTAAAAATTGAACCTTGGTCGTTATGCTTATTTTAAAACAAACTTTTATATTTGTGGATATAGTAATTTTTTTTAACCTATCATAGATATTATGTCTACTTTAAATTCAAGGATCTGAACTTTGTTAATTTGTTTATTTAAAGTGAAATCAAGATTTAAAAAAGAGAGGTGATTTTTTTTTTATGTACTTATATATATCATAATAATAGACGCATGCCCGCGCGATGCGCTGGTAATAATGATAGCGGCGACGGTGTGGTGGTGGCGGCAAAGGGCGGCGACGGGTAGCGGCGGTGGTGACGGCGGTGTGGTGGTTGCGGTGACGGATGGCGGTGCTGGTGGCGAAGGGTGGCGACGGTGTTGGCGGCGGCGGGTGGTGGGGGTGGCGGTGGCGGATGGTGGTGTGGTGGTGAATGTAAAAGTAATTGATGTAAAAGGGGGTTGTGTGATTATTTTAAGGGTTGAGGGATTTATGTTGTAAATTATTTCATTAAGGGTATTATAGGTATAGTAGGTAGAGATGTTT